>JAAIXJ010000484.1:0-156866 GCA_013403705.1 Heliconius hermathena | reverse complement strand
CAAGCGGGCGAAGCCGCGAGCGGGTCGCTAGTATAAAATAAAAATAAATCAGCTTCACGCTGTATCCCGGACACAGCAGGGTAGCCAGAGGGAACCTAGAGAGGGAACTAGGCAGGGAGTGTTAAGACACTCCATTCCTCACTTTCCGCCGAAATCTGTAGGAATTTTAGTTCTAGAAGTACCCATATTAACGCAAATTCAATTATTAGTCACAATATTTGTGACGTACAGACATACATAATTAGTAGTTTTGAGGTAGTACTTAGCCATATTTAGTTGAAGGTTTATCCGTTGGTATCGGATAGTAGTGGGGTAGTATCCAATTATCTCTATTAGCGAAGTTGTAAGGATTGATGACGTACGATCGATACATGTCAAGGCAGCTTAGCGCGGGTTCAATTACCATATGGAAAGCAGTGATTTGTTTTATTTTAGTCGCACGAGTTAAAAGGGGTTAGTAATAATTATTATTATTCAGCTTCACGCTGTATCCCGCACATAGCAGGGTAAGCAGATGGAAGCTAGTGTTAAGACATTCCGTTCCCCACTTTCTGCCGAATTCTGGAGGCATTGCGTGTTGAGTGGCAGAACTCAACGCCGCGCTTAACCTCGACACCAGAGCGAAGAAATGGAAATATAAATTTAAGTAAATATTTCATCTCCTCGAGTGGGGATCGAACCCACAACCAGGTCTTCCAGTCACATTTGACAAAGAAACCAGTTGCATATAGTAAAGTAATTGACTTGACTTGATTGCAAAGATTTGAAAATAAGTTTTTTTTGCTATGATAAGAAACTATAGGAATTTAACAAAAAAATACGTATTATACCTGCATATTTTATAAGATTACCAGAAAATTCACACTAATATTGCTTTTAGAGGTAAGAGATTTGAATCCACGATCCGTGCAATACTAACGCCATCGAGAAAATAAGAATAACAACCTAAATTCAATTAATTCAATAAAGACTGTTGTGGCTCAGCAGCACATCATCTGACTATTAACACGATGTTTGTAGGTTCCAGTCAGAGAAAATGAATTAATTAAATTATCTCGCTCAAGAATAAAGAAAGTGACGTTTAATTCCGCCTGTCAACACATAATGCCTCGAAAATTAAACAGAACTGAGTTCTTCACAATGAATTTTCTCTATCTTCTCTTTCTCTCTGTCTGCATGCGAGATACAGCGTGAAGCGAAAACCAAATATCCATAAAATATTCATACGCTTAGACCTCGACAGTAAATGTCAACGTAACCCAAATAATGAATTCTGTAATATATTCCTATCTTTTAATAAGCCCCAAGATGATATCTATATAGAAGCGGAGTGTCGCGTGCCACTAACGGGGGCACGCCACTTTCACCAAGGTCGATCTATTGTGCATTGTTTGACTGAGAATGCTATGGGTATGGGTTTGGATATGGTTTACTTGTACCAGTATCTTACATACAAATCAGCTTCACGCTGTATCCCGCTCACAGCAGGGTAGTGAGGTATTGCATGTTGAGTGGCAGAACTCAATGCCGCGCTTTGCCTCGACACCAGAGCGAAGGAATGGAAATATAAATGTAAGTAAATATTTCATCTCCTCGAGTTGGGATCGAACCCACAACCAGTCGGTTTTACAGTCACAGTTTGTGCCCCAGCGCCACGACTGACCTCACAAGATACAAGATATATACAAGGTTATATTTAATGTTAGTTAAATTATAATTCATGTTTTTGAGAGGGAATTAATTAAATGCTTCTTACTTGAGAATTAACAAAATTTCTTATTTATCACATTTGCGTATAGCGTAAGTATAATATTTAACACCACGTTTTTTATTGTCAGTCACCACAGCAATTCGGGAACGAAGTGGTTTACTAATAGGTTCCCTCTGCACAGCAAGGAAATTAAAATAATTCATTTCTCGTAGTGGGAAACGAACCCACAGCCGTCGCGCTAACAGCCGCTGCGCCGCCAACCAATATACAAATGTTCCGAAAATTGGTTGTGTTTGGGGAACAGAGTGTCTTTACACTACTATCCTGACTGACCACCCGGCTTACTCTACTACATGCGCTATAAAAAGTGAACCTAAAAAAATCCTATAATACACTAAAGTACCTACATATGGCTACACAAACACACATTAAATCATCATATACAATATACACAAAGTCCTCAATACCCAGATTACGAGATAATATTTGCAAGCAGTTTTATCGTTATCAGTCCAGCATTCCTTATTACTGTGCTATGCTAATATTGTATGTAGTTTCGCTATGATAACATTTACGAGGACAAAGGACTCGCACGTTTTGAGTGCGATGAAAACATTCATATAAGTTTATTATTAATTTATACATTTATATAAGCAAATTTAAATATTTCAGTATACATATTTAAATATTGAGGTTAGTATTAGCGCAGGGGCTCAAAGTACTTATGACTGTAAACGCGACTGCGCAGGGGCACAAAGTGTGACTGTAAACGCGAGTGGTTGTGGGTTCGTTCCCCATTCGAGGAAATGAAATATTTAACATTTTCATTTTCTTCGCTCTGGTGTCGAGATAAAGAGCGGCGTTGACTTCCGTCACTCATTACGCAATGTCAGAGGTCTCGCATTTAGAACGTGTCATGTAGGAAGACAATAACAATGTACATTTATACTCGTATAACTCTTTAATTTCTTCGTTTTGGTAAGAGCGCGGCGTTGACTTCCGCCACTTAACCTATGGCCTCTACGATTAAGCGGAAAGTGGGGAACAGAAGTATTCTAATCGGAATGCAGTGTCGCAAAATTAGGTTCCCAGGTTCCCTCTCCCTACACTGCTATCTGGGGGATACAGTGGCAAGCAGTGTGTCTTCACTAAGTTTTTTTATACCTGACTATGCAAAAGAAACGGAAAAATATATATTTTTTATAATAATAGTAGTATAATCGTAAAGACGGTAAAACTTGTATAAACTATGCCTTTACTCCTACTCCTTGACCTGTTGAACTAATTCTAGAGACTGGTGACAGGAGAATATGTTATGTTTGAACAGATGTGCCACGAACAGATGATTTTAAATATTTTATTTATACTGGCAACATCTTTAATCGATATTTTATATTTAACACCGATATTTTATATCAGAAGTTTATGATTTATATAAAAAAATCTAACAGATTTTTGACTAACTAAGAAAGATTCTTTTTAGCTTCTAGTCCGGTGTCCGAAGCAACTCGGTTTATCACTTTCCGCATCTCTATAATTATTTGTTAGAGACTGTGTGTTATAATCATTAATTGTTAGAGACTGTATGTTATAATGTGGCGGAACTCAACGCTGCGCCTTGTTACTTTACTAGAATGCAGAAAAAACACATAATTCCTCCAAGTGTGAAACTAACCCGTAACCATCGCTTTTACAGTCACGGTGTCGCACTGCGCTACAACGGCCCCGTAGTTGTCAATTCATATCATGTTAATGGGAACAGACAGACATTTCTCTTGTTAGAGACATAAAAAATAAGAGAACTAAGTAATATCTTAGTTTTTATTCTGCGAAATGCATCGAAACAAAAAAAACATAAATTATTATAAAATATATGATGTTTGAAATTTAAAAACAATTCTTTTAATTACTTATTTAGAAAACGTATAAAAATTTGAACGTAGCGGGACTCGAACTCGTGCCTCCTGGAGTTCCGCTACGTTGAAATTTCTATACGTTTTCTAAATAATTATTTTTCTTTCTTAAGTGTGGAATAACACTTTAAAATGTTAAAAAAATATTTAAACTTTTTAAATTTACATGACATATTATAGAATACAATAAATAAAATAAATTATTAACTGTTGTAGACTGTCTTGAGAATAGTAATAATTTACATCGTGGGGTCGGGAGTTCGATCTCGGGCGTTCATTAAGTAAATATTTGTGTAATAAATTGTTTTGATTTAGTAAGAGAGACGTTACGTTGCGACCTGACCTACAGTGTTTTAATAGGGAACAACAAAAATAATATATTTTTAAAAATCTATGAAAATAAAAATCATCAATTATAGTTTCGAATTTATTAAGAAAGGTTATAAGCTCGTTTAACATAAAAAACTATAGTATAGGTACGTCTACAAGTTCTCAGTATTTATACTAGTCTATACTTACTAGTATAAAGGTATAGTATTGTAAAGCTAAAGGGTTTGTATGGTTGAATGCGTTTATGTCAGGAACTTTTAGTTTGATATGAAATAAATTGTCTATTTAATGAGGAAATAGCGATGAAAAAATAGTAAAAATGAGAATTTAGAGCTTCCTAAATCGTGATGCACTCACTACCCTCAGTTATTTCCTTTTTCAAGCGGGCGAAACCGCAGGAAATGTTAGTATAACACATAGAAGTTAATTATAATTAGTAATTACGATATAACAGTCATAAACACCGAGTAGATTCTACGAACAGTAACTAACACATTTATTATATGTTTATAGCTTTTACAAGTATTTTATAATGTCACTAGTTGTTGCTCGCAACTTTGTTTGTGTAGACTTTTACAATTCAAAATAAAATAAATCAGCTTCACGCTGTATCCCGAATACAGGGTAGGCAGAGGGAACCTAGTGTTAAGACACTCCGTTCTCCACTTTCCGTCGAATTTTCCGAGGTTTTGCATGTTGAGTGGCGGATCCCTACGCCGGGATTCACACGTAGAATTCCATTTTCTCACATTCCCGCTGGAATTTTCTCCCATTCATTCCCTAACCTATCTACATGCCAAATTTTAACTTTCTAAATCAGGTAGTTTAGTCTGTGCGTTGTCTGTCCGACAGTTACTCAGTTTTGTATATATAGATTTCCATATAAGACAAAGAACTGAGTCACCATACGTTATAGGACTAATTTAGTGTCGGTCATCAAAGGTCAGGGGCGATGTCGTTTGATTTAATTTCTTTTAAACCTGCTTTTGATATGACGTGTGGGTGGAAAGATGTTTTAAGGTTTTAAATTTTATGATTTTTATCTATTTCTGAATAAATTTAAGTAAAAATATACTAATATATTAAGTATGTATTGTGTAATTAATTTTATGTTAA
This sequence comes from Heliconius hermathena, assembly GCA_013403705.1. Taxonomy (NCBI): domain Eukaryota; kingdom Metazoa; phylum Arthropoda; class Insecta; order Lepidoptera; family Nymphalidae; genus Heliconius; species Heliconius hermathena. Next base: position 151,796 of record JAAIXJ010000484.1, on the reverse strand, counting down.
GATGAAGTATATTTTATAGGCATATAATAGATAAAGAATAAGCTATCATATAATGCGGCGTTGAGTTCTGCCACTCAACACGCAATGCCTCCAGAATTCGGCAGAAAGTGGGGAACGGAGTGTCTTAACACTAGGTTCCCTCTGCCTACCCTGCTGTGTGCGGGATACAGCGTGAAGCTGATTATTATTACTATCATATAATGAAGATAATTGTTTTTTACATCTTTAAAGTTGTCGTGGTGCATGGGAACGGAAGTGTCGTATCAGATTCCCAGGTTCCCTCTGTTATGTGCGAGATGCAACGGGGAGCTATATAAAATGGTATAGATAGATACATTGCGGAGAGTTGACTACGCCATTAAATTCAACTAAAAGTTATGTCTGTCGAAATAGTAAAGAAAAATGTCAAATGTATTATTTTTTAGGTTCACCTAGAGCAGGGTGGGGTAAGGGGTAGTGTTAAGGCACTCCGTTACCCGCGTTCTCCCCGATTCCCCGGATCAAATCCACAACCACTGCGTTTACATTTGCCGTCGTTGAACCACGACCGCCTATTACGGAAAATTATTTTCATATTCAATAATTATTTAACTATAAAATAAACATTATTTATGTATTTCTGTAATTGGTAAGAGAATTCCATTTATCATTCGAGCCGGAGTCAACCTTCACCTTTACTCGCTGACCGCAGAGGAATCCTGATTGCGTTAGAATATTTGTTATTGTGACTCAATCCATATATTATCTGAATTTTATTTAGAATATTCTTGTTTTCTATTCTTTTCTTTTTTGAGTAACTTCTTGATGTAGATTTGTTTTAGTAACAAAACTAAATGGACGTTTGATAAGACTAATGTAAAAAAAACAAAAGTCGAAATATAAAATATTGCAAATCCAGAGTATTTAGCGTATAATAGAATAGGCGGAAGGAACTTATTGTTATGTTCCCTAATCTCTGCCCAATTTTCTTGATATTGAACAGAGTGTCTCGACACTAGGTTCCCAGGTTCCCTCTGCTCTGCTATCTGCGTGATACGACGTGAAACTAAAAAAAACATATAGCTATAACACATTCATTTAGTTTTTACGTGCAAAACGATATATTCGTTATTGTAATAATGTAAGCAAATATTGAGGTAAAGGACACCAGCCCTGCCATATGACGGAAAGACTTAATTTACTTTAATTTATACTGGTATAAGGCCTAATTGACTTTTAGCATTTCATTCTAATAGAGTTATTTTATATAAGTATCTGTTTGAAGGAGGCTTTGATGGATGGTGAAAAGTGGTCTCGGGTTATATATCTATTGTATGTACAGCTCTTATGTATAAATTTTACAATGATTTGCGTATAGTAAAAAAAAATATTTTTTCTATGTCTATGTGTATTAAAGCCAAAGAAAAGGTGTAGTGACAAGTCACTTTGTATTATATCGCCTATTATCAATATATTGATTGCTGATTAAAAAAAGGATATATATTGATACCGTGGTTTTTAGAAAATAAGAATAAATGCCTTAAGGTTGCCTGGAAAACATCGCTGTTTTAGCGATAAGGTCGCCTCTTGTACATTTCTTTCTGTTCTTGTTTCCTTTTCTTGTTATATTTTGTGTGTACAATACAGAATATTATGAATTAAAATATAATACGTCTAGTTTTTGTGTTTCAAATAGATCAAGAAAACTAACAAAATGCTTAATATTTTAATATAAATTTTATGAACACAACACTAGCGTCAGTATGTAAAAACCACTGATCTCCATAACTTAAAAAAATAAAAATAAATACTTTTTTTTTATTAATTTTGTAACTACTTAAAACTAAAATATAAATTAAACTAAAATATTGCCAAATCTGAAAAAGATCGATTTCTAGAAAGACGCTGTAAAAAATATCTGACACAATTGGAGCCATTGTTTGTTTAAACGAAACTACGAGTACCGTAATATTACTTACGACTTACGTGAAAATTTACTCAATTTTAGTGAAACGAAAGGTTTTTATATAGTGTTACATCACTATTTATAGAAGATTAGTTATTTTGATTGCATTTTTATTATTTTAAGTGTTTTTAATGTTCGGTATTACAGATATACCTTATTGATAATTTTCGCGTCACTTTGTTACAGTAGTAATCATTATGTTATATTATATAGTAGGGAGGGCTAGAGCTTAGTGATGGGACACTCTGTTCCCCACTGTTTATTCAATTTTGGAGACTGCGTGTTGAGTGGAGAAACTCAATAAGACTCTTAATTTTGTTACCAAATCGAGGTAATGAAAATAATAAATTCTCCTGATAGGGAATCGAAACCAATATCGCCAGCTCTACGATGAATGTTAAATAAAATATTTCTATTTATACTTTTTTATTTATTTTAGATGTATATACATTTTTAACTATATTTTAGCCGTGTCCCGCATGTAACAAGCAGTGTAGAGAGGGAACCTAGTGTTAAGACGTTCCGTTCTCCACTTTCCGGCAAATTCACGAAGCGTTGCGTGTTGAGTGACGGAAGTCAACGCCGCAATATATATACCTGTAGACTATAATTACGATTTATTATAAATTATAAAAATCAATTAAAACACCTGCATCTATTAAAATTACACATACACTTGAACTATGCATAGCATTCACAAATTGACACCATACAAGATTCCCTTTCAAATAAGGTTCTTCCGTTTGGCCTTCATTATATTGCATTATAGTCTGACCTATGCAGATTGGATCATGAGTCAGCTAATCCTTAGATTAGTGGACTGAGAGGCTATAAAAATGATATATATTGTATTTTTTTTAAAATTGTAAAATTTTGAAATTGTGAGTAAGCGTTCTTCGTTTTGATACTTTCATATGAAAATTGTGTTAGATTATATAAAAGAAAGATTTTTTGTGAACAATAAACTAGAAACATTTAATTTGGGAAATTTTTGCTATGAATTAAATTGTTATATATNTATATATATATATATATATATATATATATATATATATATATATATATATATATATATATATATATATATATCTTTTAATATAAGTAAAATCTAACACTAAACAGGCGACGGTTCCGAGTTCGATTTCCACTCGAGAGAATGAATTATTTTCATTACTTCGCTCTGGTAACAAAACAAAATACGACGTTTAGTTCCGCGACTAAGCACACAATGTCACACAAATCTCGAAAATTGGGCGGTGCTTGTGGAGCACCAGTGTCTTAACACTATGCTCCCCTCCCGTGCCTACACTGCTATATGAAAAAAAAATTAAAAATGAAGTTTTACAATAAAATCATTTTAATAATTTCCTAAAGTACAAAACAAATGATATATTAAAACAAACTCTTTACTTTTTACCATAATATATTAAAAGCAAAACCATAAAATATGAAACGGAAGTAACGCGTTAAGAATAATGCAGCAATGTGAGAGTAGTCTCTGTGGACGGCCATTGTGGGCAGGACGCACGACCGCTATAGAACAATACATTATATTAATAAATGCTAGTATTAAAGTAAAATTATACGTGGCTTTGTGAAGTATGAATGTAAGTTTAGGTTCGAATCTAGGAAATGTGAATGAGAATTAAAAAACGTCATACAATTCAGTTCTTTTTTTTAGATATAACTAGCAAATATTAATATGTATTTTTTTTATATCATACTGTATCCTTGGTGAGGTAGCCATAGAGAATGGAGAACCAAACGCTACTAAATATTATGAAGAATTTTCAAAATGATATCAGCTTCACGCTGTATCCCGCACATAGCAGGGTAGGCAGACGGAACCTAGTGTTAAGACACTCCGTTCCCCACTTTCCACCGAATTCTGGAGACATTGCATGTTGAGTGGCGGAACTCATCGCCGCGCTTTTTCTCGACACCGAGCGAAGAAATGCACTAAATATAAATTGAAATAAATATTTAATTTCCGAGTGGGGATCGAACCGACAACCATTCGCGTTTACACTCACATTCTGAGCCTCTGCGCCACGACTGGCCTCAAATTATATTACTAGTGAAAATAATTGTTTTGTTTTAACATTTTAATTACACAATTTTAACTGGATTATTGAGGCCAGTCGTAGCGAGCGGCACGAAGTGTGACTGTAAAACCGACTGGTTGTGGGTTCGATCCCCACTCGAGGAGATGAAATATTTATTTAAATTTATATTTCCATTTCTTCGATCTGGTGTCGAGGTTAAGCGCGGCGTTGAGTTCTGCCACTCAACACGCAATGCCTCCAGAACTCGGCAGAAAGTAGGGAACAGAGTGTCTTAACACTAGGTTCCCTCTGCCTACCCTGCTGTGTGCGGGATACAGCGTGAAGCTGAACTGGATTATTCGCGTGTATTCCGGTCAAAAAAGATTATTTTAAAATGTGTAACCATAATAAAATCATAAATTATATTAGTTGTTTATTGTTTAAGCCGTACATAAATATATAATTACATTATATTATAAATTTTCTACCTCCACGAACTCTACACATTCCTGATTTGAACCCACAACCGTTTCGTTAATCAACACACGTTTTATTTTTACGATACCGTTGCACGGCATAGATTTAAGAAAAGAAATTGCAAATTATGAATGGTATAGATACTCTTTTGTCGTTGGCACGCGTGACTTACATATCGAGAGTCAAAAAAAACAACTAATAGATTTTATAAAATATTAATAAATTCATTTAGAATCTAAGAATGATACATGATGATATCGACCTCCAAATTTAAGCCTTATACTAAAACTAGGTTTTATCTGCGGCTTCGCCAGCATCGTCCAATAAAAATGGGAGGGAGGTAACTCTGATTACAGGTACGTTGGGTTACAACGTAAAGATTAACGTGAATATAGCCTACAGCTTTCCTTGATTTTTTAAAATTCACGCTGTATCCCGCAGGGTAGGCAAAGGGAAGGCGTCAAGATAGTCTGTTCCCATTAAGACACTTCCGTTCCCTACATTCCTTATCCGTTCTTCATATTTCGTTTCCTATAAATAATAATCCTAAAACAAAACTACTCAATTCGACCCATACTTCCTCAGATCAGCTCATTCAACCAAACAAACACATCAACTTTACAATATTAGTATAGATTCTGCGTAATTTTAAATACATTTAGTATTGTTTCTTAAATTTCATCACCACCCGTCGCTGTCAACATCGCGACTGTCAGCCCTCAGGTAAACTGATGATGAACAGACACCAAAGGTCGGCACTAACAAATGTCACAATAGTACAAAAGTGTTAGAAAATTTGCTAAAATTTACACAAGTATTGTATTTTCGAGCTGTCAGCTGCCGATTTGTAAATTATTTTAGCCTCGTTCAAGTCAATTTGTTAGAATTGGGAAATTGAATGAGAATTGTTGCGAAAAATATATTATAAATTATAATATTATATGAAAGATTGACGGGAAATTGATTAAGAGATGTCATGTATTACTTAGAAGTAAGCATTTTTTTATTAATATTTTTTTATATATCTTGAAGGTTAGTTCGAATAGTAAAATTTATAATAGACGTAATAATCTAAGAAAAAAGCAGCTCTACAGAAGTGTCAGGGCCAATATGACGAAATGACATGAGCATCCGACTATAAATGCGATGGTTGTGGGTTCAAATTCCATTTGGAGAAATGAATTTTATTTCTCCGTTTCGGAAAAATGCGTCGTGGAGTTATGCCATTAAACACGCAATTTTAAATGACACGCTATACGGGACAAAATGCAAATTTTCTTAGAAGGAAATCATATCATACATAACATACCACTTTTATACAATAGAACACATCAATAAATGTCAATCTGTTTTATCAGTGAATGCTCTGTGATAACACCTTATCACTTCTGAGGAAAATTTCTCTTGAAACCATATATCAATATGTATTTAGTGTTTACTGGTAATTACAAAGTACTAGTAGCGTTGAGTTCTGCCACTCAACAAGCAATTCTCGAATTCAGACGAAAAATTAGGATAGGAGTGTTTTAACACTATACCTATCCTATTATAGAGAAAAAAAGTGAAGATACTGCCATAAAGTACCATCAAGTCCTACTGGCTTTACACATAGATTCAATAGAAAAATATATGGTTATCAAAATTGTAGTTTAGATCATTTTTTTTTCAGCTTCACGCTGTATCCCGCATACAGCAGGGCAGAGGGGCCCTAGCGTTGAGACACTCCGTTCCCCACTTTCTGCCGAATTCTGGAGGCATTGCGTGTTTAGTGGCAGGACTCAACACCGCGCATTGCCTCGAAACCAGAGCAAAGAAATGGAAATATAAATTTAAGTAAATATTTCATCTACTTTTAGATCATTTGTTAAATAATTTTAATGACATTCGTAACAAAGTTTCAAAGTACTCTAAGGACATATTTATAAAAACTATAATAAAATCAAAGGTCAAAAATATATTATTTCCGATTGAGTAGCACCATCAATTTAAAATTTACCATACAGAAATAATTAAATAAATAAAAAAATCGGTCAAGTCATGTCTGACTCAAATCGAGGGTTCCGTAACAATTTCATGATTGCAGGTCAATGGGAAGTACAAATATATAAGTTGGCAAACTGTCATAAAAGTTCTCTATTCTATCCTTCAAGGAACTGAAGGCCAGGATATTGAGAAGTGATCTTGAGAAATGGTCTTGGCAAATGGACATTTTTTTTATTTGAGGCACGGAACCCTAAAAAAGGCTTATACAAAACCAAACTCATTTAAATTGGTCACGATTTTTAAATATTATCGTAAATCGTCATTAACTGTTCCGCATTATGTAAATACGTATTCAAATGATCGCAAGCCAGTGGTGTTACTGTTTTTTTTTTGTTTAAAGAAGTAGGGGGAAATGAGCGTCTTAGCACCTACGTGAAATACCGTAAAGCTTGAATGTAGCTGGTTTGGAAACTGCGCCAATTTTTTTTAGCTTCAAATTTAATTTTCTAGTAGTACATACTTATTTCTTAAAATTTTAAACACATTAAAAATATCAAAAATAAGAGTTAGGATACTGTTTATATTAATCAGCTTCACGCTGTATCCCGCAACAGAGGGTTCCCTCTGCTTACCCTGCTGTGTGTACCCTGCCTACCCTACTAGTGTTAAAACACTCCGTTCTCCACTTTCTGCCAAATTCTGGGGGCATTGCGTGTTGAGTGGCAGAACTCAACGCCGCGCTTAGCCTCGACACCAGAAAGAAGAAACGGAAATATAAATTTAAGTAAATATTTCATTTCCTCGAGTGGGGTAGAACCCACAACCAGTTGGTTTTACAGTCACACTTCGTGCCGCTGCGCCACCACTGGCCTGATATATATCCACTGTTTATATATAATATAATAATATTTGTATAACCTTTCAATAAAATTCTAAGCATGCATACCTAGATAAACCTATCCGTAAATTACGCACTGTAGGTGCTCTATTGCATTATTATATTGCATATAAAATGAAATACATAATAAATTACCTTTATCGTTCATTATTATCTTTAATTGCAATGGCATTTTATCGCTATATCTTGTTTATATATGGATATACCTACATACATATATTATTGACAATAGGGCTTGAATTATGAGAAAACACTTAATTGTTGTATTTCTTAAGATTAAAATTAAATCAGCTTCACGCTGTATCCCGCACACAACAGGTTAGACAGAGAGAACTTAGTTCTGGAGGCATTGCGTGTTGAGTGGCGGTATTCAACGCCGCGCTTTACCTCGACACCAGAGCGAAGAAATGAAAATATAAATGTAAATAAATATTTCACTTCCTCGAATGGGGATCGAACCCACAACCAGTTTTAATGTCAAACTTTGTGCCCCTGTGCCACAACTGGCCTCAAACGTACTTACAGTACCAAGGTGCGTTTATCAGTTATCTGACCACCAGTATAGTATATAGGCTTAACCTGATTTTCCATACAAGGTCACGCGTGAGCTGTCAAACTATATTTATTTATTTAATACGAAACATTTCAGAGAAAAATTAATCTCTATTCATAAAATAATATAATTTTTACTTTAAACTGGGTCGCTCCACTTAGTTCTGTTTGCGTATTGCATTAAGAACACGAGTGACTCGGTACTGTGTACATTTAAATGTGTGTCGGTATAATAGGTGTGGATTTCATTGAATTTTAGAAGTATATGGTTCCTTCCATTCATTAAAAATTGTGGGTTAGATTGGAGTTTGTGCTTTCCTAAAGTATCCTAGATATCTAAGCAAAAGAAATGTGGACTTAAATATAATAAAAAAAAATTGGTCAAGTGCGAGTTGGATTCGATTGCCGAGGGTTCGATACCTATCAATTTCATGATTGTAGATCAAAACATATGTATATCTTATGAAAATTTATATTGACTTACGCTTGCTTTCGTATGAACTGCGTTTAGTTCACGTTTGTAGTGGTTTTTTTTCGTGACATCCCTATAAATTTCCATTTTTTTCCTATACTATAGGTTCTCGCTTCCGAATTTCATAATTGTAGACTACCTGAAGGACCCTATATGAGGACATAGAAGTAGTAAATAAAATAGAAAAAAAAAACAATGCTTCTAATAAAATGAGAGTTCATAAAAATTACTCAAAAAAAAATAAAAATATGATACTTATTTAGAAAACGTATAAAAATTTAAACGTAGCGGGACTCGAACCCTGGTCGGTTTCCAAGAGGCGCGAGTTCGAGTCCCGCTACGTTCAAATTTTTATACGTTTTCTAAATAAGTATTTTTCTTTCCTAAGTGTGGATTAACACTTTAAAAATTTTTAAAATAAAAATATGACCCGATCTATATAGAAAACGACAACATATTATATAATTCTATTACTGTTTATATTCTTTGACTTCTATTCCATCAAAGTTTGTAGCTTTGACCTTAATAATCCTAACAAGGTTAACATTTAACTTCACCAAAGTTTATCAACGTTTGTTTCTGTTTATACTTAATGGTAACTTTCCAGACTACTAATATAATAAATTTTATATGGTCGTATTAATTAATATTACTCATAAAGTCGTAGAGTATAGTAACTATAAAGGTTATCTAAGACTTAGATATTACGTTTTAATATAATGATGCAATTATATGCTTTATCGCAATAGTTGTGTATTCAAATCCTACATAAAGGATATTATTTTAATACATTATTTATTGAGGCAAAGCGCGGCGCTGAGTTCCGCCACTCAACATACAATCGTGAGGAACGGAGTTTCTTAGCACTAGGTTCCATCTGTCTACCCTGCTGTGTGCGGGATGTGCATCGTGAAGTGATTTTTTTTTAATATTATTTAAGTTTCTTTTTTTTTCAGTTGCATATAACAGGGTAGGCAGAGAGAATGTAGTGTCAATACATTCCGTCCCTCATTTTTCATCGAATTCTGCAGTTATTGCGTGAAAATACTAAATATTTCATTCACCCGAGTGGAAATTGAACCCACAACCGTCGCACGTATCACTCCTGCGCCTAACAGCTCACTCAAGAAGGATCACTTTACTTTATCGTTATATACTAATCTTACCTTTTCTAATAAGAAACAAAAAAATATACCACAAATTTAAACATTTTTCATAATAACCTAACATTAGTTAAGTACCAGCCCTAATTCTCTCACGCAACCAATACATCTAAACTTTCGCTTAGTAAAACAAGTATTAAATACATCAATTTAGTTATTTTTTTGTGCCGCAACCAAAATGTCGGACATTAAAATGCAATAAGCGTTATGTTACGTACCTTAGGCAACCTCGGAAGGAAAGCGGGTTACGTCAGCGAGATATTATTGTTTATGCGTATAGATTAACTTTATTTTGATGATATAATAGTGTTATATTAATGAGAGATGCAATGAATATCTTATATTACAATATAAAACTTTTCCGTTATTAAGTCATTGACAGACAATGTACATGCGATACTACGCGGAGTAGAACGCTGAAACTTGGCATAAAGGTAGATGGACATTAGAAGAGTGTAAGTGAATACTATCCTAATATTTATAAATTCATTCATTCATTCATTCAGCTTCACGCTGTATCCCGCACACAGCAGGGTAGGCAGAGGGAACCTAGTGTTAAGACACTCCGTTCTCCACTTTCTGCCGAATTCTGGAGGCATTGAGTGTTGAGCGTCAGAACTCAACGCCGCGCGAAGAAATGGAAATATAAATTTAAGTAAATATTTCATCTCCTCGAGTGGGGATCGAACCCACAACCAGTCGATTTACAGTCACATTTTTGTGCCCCTGCGCCACGACTGGCCTCAATCCATACAATAACTAATAGAATAATCCATCTGAATATCTTTTAACGGTGAATATTTACAAAGCAATTAAATATCTATCTATTTATCTATATATCTATATATTTATCTATCTATCTCTATACAAAACAAAGTGGGTGAACGGTACGGGTAATAAGGAAACCCAGTATCGCACTTGACCTGGATAGGACTGGTTGTATACTTCTACTCCAATTAAACAGCCAAATGACTGTTAAAAAAATAACAATTGATATTTTTTTTTTGTGTAGCGTAATGTATTTTATTGATGAACGTATTTAATACTTAAATGAGTTGGTATGTTTGTTTGTTTGTTTCAGATATTTTTAACAAAGAGCGAAATGATTGTAGATACGGCTGTTGTGGGTTCGATTTCCGCTCGTTAGAATGATTTATTTTCTTTTCCTTGCTCGGGCTCGCACCAGATGAAGTGAGGCAATGAGTCTGTTATATCTTGATATGGTAATGTGTATTATAGTAAAATGTTGGCATTTAATATACTGTAATCTATGTACGTCATGACGACTTTAAGGGAACACGCCTAAAAACCATAAAATAAGACACAGACTGAAAGAAACAGACTGTTTATAAAAAAATATATAGAATGATTTTTTTATTCATTTCTACTAAAAACCACTTAATTTTTTTCTGTTATTTTCCCTTTAAAAAAGACCCCTTCTCATTCGTCATTTCCCTTTAAAAAAGACCTATCATAACTTAACACAATAAATACTACGTACAAAACAGAGAAAGACAGGCACCAAAACTAGTTAAGTATATATTACAATAAAAGCAGTTGTCGCTCAACGAAATTTGCATACCGTTATACCGTTGGTTAAAACTTTGAACCACCGTATATTGAACCTTATTGCCTATACATTAGCATAGACTAAAGAGATCTTGTCATATAACAATGATTGAAAGTAAAGCCAGCTATCGATAATGTGAGTTCGAAACCAGATGTACCCTACTTCCTTAATAGATAAGAAATAGACGCAGATTTGTCTGTTTGAGATATGGTTTAGGTTAGTGATACAATTGAGTGTTTCGATTTTGATGAATGATCAGAGTGAAATTGGTGATAACTCACTCCGATCTCCGTTTGCCGCCCGAATATGAGATACGTGTTGAATGGTAGAACTAAACGCCGAAAATAGTTCATTCCTCTGAATAGAGATTGAACTCGCAGATATTGTGCTTGCAGTCAGAAGCTGTATCATTGCGCCACGATGGACTCTATAATCTCTCTCAAAAGCTTTACAGAAATAAGGGAAACCATCAATAATTAAAAAAAAAAAGTTGTTATTTACTAAAAAATGTTAAAAACGCGCTAAAAAAGATAACAACAGTTACTATAACAATTACTATAAATATCTCGTGTTGATGTGAAATATTATAAACTTAAGTAAACGCCTTCCGCATAGTCGGTTAATGCTGGACAAATAAAATACAAAAGTTTATACTTTAAAAGTCACCAAGTGAACTTTCTTAGGTTTCGTCCGTAATACATATTTACATTATTTTCGTATTTTACAAGCTCATGTACGTTGAGAGGGTAAGTCTTCGAAGCTATAATATGAATCAGCTTCACGTTGCATCACGCACACTGCAGGGTAGGCAGAGGGAACTGGGAGATTTAAGACACTCCGTTCCCCACTTTCTGCCGAATTCTGGAGGCATTGCGTGTTAAGTGGCAGAACGCAACGCCGCGCTTGTCCTCGACACCAGAGCGAAGAAATGGAAATATAAATTTAAGTAAACCCACAACCAGTCGGTTTTACAGTCACACTGTGCCCCTGCGCCACGACTGGTCTCGATAATATATTAAAAAAAAGAAAAAAAACTCACGCCTTTACCCACATCGTAGGGTAGTTCTATTCCTGTACCCATCTTGGTCTGAATTTTCGTGACATTGTATGTTTGCGGACATCAACGCCGCTATATTGTAACCAGAGCGAGGAAGTAAAAATAATGCACTACTCCGAATGGGAGTCGAACCCACAACCATAGTATTTATAGTCAGTTGTGCAAATTCCTACATTATTTTAATATTTTACTAGATCCTGTACAGTGAAAGGTAAAACCTTGGATGGTTTATGTTTTCTTTTTTTTTTGTAATATAATATAAAATTTGTTCCATATATGTATGTGTTGTAATTTACTTCATTTAACTGCAGTTTCAACATGTAGGTATGGGTTATGACTAATACTGTCAATGTGGTATAATTAGTTGCAAGGTTATGGATTCGAATCGAAAAAACATTTCAAGTAGAAAAAATATATGTGAGCAGTGGCACAGCGTCTGACTGGGAACGCAACTGACGTAGGTTCGATTTCCATAGAGGGGAATGAAGTATTATCGTGTCGTGGCATTGATTTACACCGCTCAATAGACTATGTCTCAATATTAGGTTCCTTCTCCTTACCCTGAAGTGAAGCTAAAAAAAATGTATAAGAATAGGCGTTTTCACGCTTCCTAGTGCTTGTTTCGTTTTTAAATTAAATGTCGGTACAGCTACTATATAAAATAAATTATAAAGTAACCTTTACAATATTGACAGTTAATTATTGACTATTGAATAACATATAGACATATTGTAAAATTTTATTGATGCAAGTTATAAATATATAAGGAAATACAAAGAAAAAGTAATCGACGTACCTACAAGGTTATATCAGCTTTTCTTTTTTTGTATTTTGACGCTTTTTCCTGCAAAGCAGCGTGGACAGAGGGAACGCAATGTTAAGATTCTCCGCTCTTCACTCTCTGCCCAACTTTTAAAAGAGTTGAGTGACGACGTTTTGCCTACCAGTGCCAATGAAATTAAAATAATTTCATTTTTTTTTTCCTCGAGTGGAAATCGAACTCAAAACCATTGCACTTACAATAAGACTCTGTGCCATAGTACCACGAAAACATCAAGGTTATAAGAAATTCGATTTCTTACTAAACTTTTGATCATCTCAATATTTATCTCAATTTTGATATACATATATTTAAAGGATATTAAGCCTTAAAAATTACGAAATAAAGTCGTAAATAGGATGTGGTGTTCGTATACGAGATATCGAAATCTGTAGGGTCGTCGAAGGTCGTCCAAAATGTCAGCTGCAAGGCAGGTGCAGAATAAAGTATGTAAGGGAAACGCCACACTAACTTAAATGAATGGTGCGTATGGGAATAAATAAGGAAAGAAAATAAAATGAAATCGAAATTAGCCGGATTTGAACCCACGATTTTTTTATAGAGCGTCCAAAATCTTTGGCTGATTAAGATAAATAAATATACAGGGTGGAAGCGGCAGCGCTCCATTTACTGAAACTGCATATAGGGTAAAATATTTCAAACACAAAGCAAAAGAAATTAATCAAGGTACCTCAACAGTTTAGACGTAGGATTTTTTTTTCATTTCACGATTTTTATCCAAGCCTTTATTTCGTGTGACGCACACATACACGTACTATTACAAAAACTACTACTAAGCGTTGCCGATCTTCTACTTTTCATTCATAAACACATAACCGAGAAATATCGTTCTCNTTTTTAATGCAAGCCGTATGTATTCTTATAAGTTTGAAGGACAAGTGAATAATAAATTAAAAACAATCGTTTCGTGAAAACGTGAAATAAAACAAAAAAAATTGGTACAAATTTATATTTCAAGCACCCGTTTTATAATATTATTGATTTAAAATATTTTCCTATAGCAACAAATTATTCTTAGTTTACCATAATATTAAAAACCGATACTTATTAACTAATAAATGATGAGAGCCAAATAATGTTTTAAGTGAAATGATAATATAATAGACGATTTATTTATAACCTTTATATATATTAAAAAAATATTATTTAGACGACGGCTACCATTTAAAAGGCATATCTATGTAAATTTATTTTTCGTTGAGAAATTTTTGTATTTTATGTGGCTCCGCCAGCTCGTTCAGTCGATGGAGGTTGTCCCACCACAATTTGAGTCGATGTCGGCGGATCATATTGAACCATGGCGTCAACGGGCCTTCCAACGTTGGAATGAATCTAGAAAAGGAAGAGAAATTATTTAAGTTTTTTTGTTATTTATATTAAGTTGAGGCCAGTCGTGGCGTATGGGCACAAAGTGTGACGGTAAACGCGACTGGTTGTGGTTTCGATCCCCACTAGAGGAAATGAAATATTTATTTAAATGTATATTTTAGTCCCTCGTTCTGGTGTTGAGGCAAAGTGCGGCGTTAAGTTCCGCCACTTAACACGCAATGTCTCCAGAATTTGATTGGAAGTGGGGAACGGAGTGTCTTAACACTAGGTGCCCTCTGCCTAAGGTAGGCTGTGTGCGCGATACAGCGTGAAGCTGATTTTATATTTAGTTTAAGTTAAGTAATTTTTCGTTAAGTAAGTTTAAGTAATTTTTCGTAGTTCACTTTAGTCTTCGCTATTTTCATGATTGTTTTCTTTTTTTTATGGTGGTGACATATAAAAATGGTAATTAGTTTAGTGTTTTTTTTAATAAAAATTCTTTTTGAAAAATACAATTGACGTTATTTTGTGGAATTTGAATTTTTATTTTTTATATAATTCTGAGTATCTGTAAAAGTCATTGTAATGATATATATTTTGTATAGATATCATTGTATTAATTCATCTAGACTAGAGGCCAATGTTAGATAACATTTCTTCTTAAAGTCATTTTCTCAAGAAAAACCATTGAACCTTAAACTAAAGTAGAAAAAACAAAAACAAAAAACCGACTTCCACATCATATTTAGCTATATTTATAAATAAAAAATAAAAGTTAAAACTATAAAAAAAATATTTTAAGTACTTAACAGAAAAACAATAAAAAAGAAACAATAAACAAAGTAATTTTACTCTTTACTTTACAATCCATTACTTTTGTAGGTAAATTTTTATACTAGCCTTTTTTACAATATATTCTTTTATTTTTTATATATTTTAAAATAAGTAATAGTAAAAAATCTCTTATATTGACAGATCATACATACATTATAGATTAGTTCAAAAAGATAGTTGTTATTTTCATAGGTTTTTGATTATAAAAGCAATATAATATTGTTTTAATATACACTTAAATATGTTATAAAATAAGTCATGGCTTATAAATTCTAAAGTGTATACAGGATGGAAGCGTCAGCGCTCCTTTTACGGGAACAGCGTATAGGGTAAAATATTTCAAATCCATACCTAAAGACAGTAATCCAGATACCTCAACAGTTTAGACGTAGGGTTTTTTTTTCATTTCACTATGTTTATATCCATACCTGTTTCGTGTGACGCAGTTACGCATAGATACCACACACAATAACGTGAACACACAATACTACAAAAATACTACTAAAGGTTAAGCAACTTTGAACTTTATCGCCAATACCTACGACTCTATTTCGGAATGAGACGTGTGCGGCGGTGTCCCTTTGATAGGTTTATGTGTGTGCGTCGTCCTTAAAAATGGCGTTTTATTTTACAACGACAATTATATTATTTATTTTGTTTAAAAAAAAACTTTTTCATTTTTGGGAATTTATTTTTTTCTGAATTATATTAGGCTTTTATAGAGTAGTTAAAACTGTGGTTTCATTTAATGTGGTGCTGACACTTCCACCCTGTATATGTATAAGATATTATTGTTAATTTTTGTTGTTACTAATTTATTTTATAGGCATATATAATGTGGTGAACTTTTTTTAAAGTATCATTGTTTTGTTAGAATAACCGTTATTACATTTTCTTAGTTTCACGCTGTATCCCGCACATAGCAGGGTAGGCAGAGGAGACCAGAAAACATAGAGTTAAGTCACTCCTGTACCCCACTTTCCACCAAATTCTGGAGGCATTGTGTATTGAGTTGCGGTAGTCCGCTGCGCTTTATCTCGTTACCAAAAGCTAGGAAATGAAAATATGAAATATTTATTTTTTTTTCAAGTGGGAATCGAACCCATAACCTATTACAGTTAGCGTTTTCAGTCACACGCACATTACGACTGACCCCAAATATAATCATATATATATGTATGGACATAATGTATAATATTTTAATATATTTCTATCGAAATCCAATGTCTTAATTAAAATAAGACATAATATAAAGTGTAAATTTACATATATTAATACATACTAATACATACTTTGACAGTTATTCACCATCTCATTATAATAAGCATATGTTATATATCCTATCTATGTATTATATGAGGGCCAGTCGTGGCGCAGAGGCATAAAGCGTGACTGTAACCGCGTAAGGTTGTGGGTTCGATTCTTACTCAAGGAAATGAAATACTTAATATTTTAATTTTTTTCGTTCTAGTTTCACAGCAAAGCGCGGTGACTTCCGCTACCCAACTAGCAATGCCTCTATAATTCAGCGGAAAATGGGAAACGGAGTGTCTTAACACTAGGTTCCCTTTGTCTACCCTGCTGTGTACGGAATACAAACGTGACGTTAAAAAAAATTAAAAACTAATAATAATATGGAAATATTTTATTATATAAAGATAATTTGGTAGAGGTAAATGAACGCTTCATAATGTATCGCATGTTTATCTATATAATTAGATCAAAATATGTAATCAAATAGAATATAATTAAAAAGGTGATTTTTCTAATGGTATTTTCCATTAGTTAAGTTTTTTTAGCTCTACATTGTATCCTACACAGCAGGGTAGGCAGAGGGAACCTAGTGTTAAGACACTCTGTTACCTATTTTCCGCATCTCATGGAGTGGGAATCGAACCCACAACCTGTCGCTTTCATTCATACGCTTACCCTTATTTAAAATATAATGTATGTTAAATTATAGGTTTCTTAGGTTTTCAGAAATCAAGTAACAACAAAATTATAAACATAACTGAATTACTTAATTGCAATTGAAAATATATTAAATTTGAACTAATTTATATTCAATTTAATTTAAAAATAAGTCGATATCACTTTTATCAATTATAATATCTTTTTAATCCACTTTGTGTGACACGACCCTAATAACCGGAGATCAAGAGGCTGGGCACTTTGATGTATCGACTCTTAAATTTGAATGTACAATGTATAGTATATACATTTATATATAAATATGCAGTTTTAGTATTTTAGTTACACGCTGTATACTGCAAATAGCAGGGTAGGCACAGGAAATCCAGTGTATTGAAGACACTCTGTTCCGCACATCCACTCGATTTTCAAAACAAGCGGAACTCAACGCGGTGCATTGTCTGGTTATTAGAATAAAATATTTCATTCATTATAGTGGAATCGATCGCTTCGGGTTCGCTTTTCAGTTTCAAGCTTTAGGGGGAGCCTATTGTTAAGACACTCCACTCCCTATTTTTCGCTGATTTCTGAAGGCATTACGTGTTGAGTGGCGGAACTCAACGCTGCGCTTTAGCAACAACACCAGAGCCAAGAAATGATCGAAGAATGAATCGAACTCACAGCCTATCTCATTTACAGTCACACAGACCTCACACAATGTATAAGGAATACTTATTTTTGGGAAAGTTACACATTTTTAATACATACCATATATGTTTTCACATTTTTATTGTACCAACATTAAAAATTTTATTATCATTACCTCGAAAAATATAAAATTTGGCATAATATTAAAAGAAAAAGGTATCACAGCCAAGTAGCTACTGTAAAAACAAATCAATTAAAAAATAACACCAAAGAGAGATCCAGAATGTAGTTTATTTAGCATTTCAGTCGCCCTTGGCACGCGTCGTTTATATAGCGAAAGGCAGAAAAAATACATCGCTATATATACTGAAGTAAGGTCGAATATTTTCTATAAAATGGCATGTAAACCGGTCGACCTTTGGAAATAAGGCTGTTTGTTTGATATTTGGATTTGAACCTTGTACCGTAGCGATAAGTGGTGTTGGGTGAGATGGGCCAAGCGTGAGAAACTGTTAAGGACACTTTAACTGTGATTGATTGACAACATCCTCGTGGTGTGTCGCGAAATCGGAAATACTTATAAATTGATTCTTTAATTTGTCATGATTAAGAAATATATATGTAAATAGTTTCTTATTTACGCTTATTTTAGCATACATTTTACATATATACATTGTTACAGTGTAACCAGAGGGAACCTATTATTAGGCCATTTCATTCTCTAATTTCTCCTCCAGAATTCAGCGAAAAGGATGACGGAAGTATCTAAATAACTAATATCTAAATAATAGGGGAACCTATAGGGACGGAGTCTCTTAATAATAGGTAAATAGGTAGAGCTAGATTCTCTTCGCCTACCCTGCTATATGCGGGGCACAGCGTGAAGAATTAAAAAAAATAAGAATAAGGTACAAGAAAATAGAAAGCTTGTATAGATTTTTATATGTATTTTAATATAAATATGTACTCAAGGACACAAATCAGTAAATACTACATTTACAATATATAAATAAGAAAATGTAATATATTTCGATATCGAAAATGTCAACATTCCACATACTGCGACTGCATTGATTGAGTTTTATTTTTTGACATTATAAGAGCTGTCAAGAATGTGACCGTTCTACTCGATTTGCTAAAATAAAATATGCAGATAAACACTTATCTTTTTTTTAGCTTTACGTTGTATCCGCCACGAAGTAGTAGGCAAAGGGAACCTGGGAACCTGTTAAGACGCCCGTTTCTATTAAGTCTTAATTTCTGTGCCCCAATTTCCGCCGAATTCTGGAGGCATTGTGTGTTGAGACATTGTCACCAGATCGAGGAAATGAAAATATTAAATATTTCATTTCCTCGAGTGGGAATCGATCTCACAGCCTGTCGCGTTTGGTCTTGTATTCTAAAAAATATATAAAAAAATTTGTACGTAGTAGGATTCGAATCTTCTTGAATAGAATTCTTGTGATTCTGGAGTAGAATTAAGAGGTCGTCGTGGTGCAGTGGGATATATGTAGTTTGATTATAAACTCAATGATTGTGGGTTCGATCCGTAGTCGTAGGAATAATATTTTAAAAATATTCATTACCCCACTATGGTGAAAGAGGCGATGAGTTCCGACATCCACCAGACAATGTCTTAGAAATTGGATTGAAATTGGGGAATGGGGAATTGCTATATGGGAAACAGCGCGAAGCCGCTAACGTGGGAATGGTAAAAGAAAAATACAAAATAAGTTAAGAAATGTTGACTTAAAAATAATTACTTTGCGACAACAAAACCAAAACAATAAGAATGAAGATAACGAAAGTGAAAGCAGAGTTTACGCGCCAGTGACGCGTTTTATATTTATTTTTGCATTTACTTAAAAAAAACGAACGGGAAGTAGCTTTGTCAGTTGTTATTTCGATATTAATTTTTTATCTATAATAATCACATATTTATTTGTAATAATTACATATTTATCTCCACTTCCGGTACTACTGAAGAAGAAAAAAGAAGAAGCAGCGAAGAAGAAATTGCTCAGCTGGTTTGGGCACGTCGAATGAATGAGTAATGAAAGAATGACAAAAAAGATTTATGATGGAAAAGTGAGTGGTAAGAGAGGTAGGATCAGACAGTACCCCTACTATCTGATCCTACCTCTCTTACCATCGAGAGTCGATCCCCTCTAGGGGAAATAAAATCTTTTTATTTTTCCGCCCCAACACAAAAAACGTTAAGTTCCGCTATTCAACACGTAATATCTTAAAAAAAATTGGAACAGAGTGCCAAAACACAAGTTACCCTCTGCCTACCCCGCTACACAACGAACTTAATAAATAACATAAAACATTAACAACACAAATCGATTACTGGAATCGAGAGACCATGTATTAATTATAATTGCAATTTAAAATAAATCGATTAAATTGCTAGTTTCAAAATCGTTCGTGACCTCTCTCAAGCCTCGTGATTCAATACCAATGGTTACCAACTGACAGGCGAGTCGACGTGGTGTAACCTCATTGTTTACATGGTGGTAATATGGTGAATAACTACGCAAGTCCAGCTAGTTTATAGTACTAAGTATCAGAAACGGTGGTTACCGCATTCCTTTATATTTTTAGGGTTCCGTGCCTTCAATGAAAATAATGGAACCCTTATAAGTCATTGGCTATCACTTTTTTTTCGTCTGTAGATGTGCTAGTCTGTTTGCCCTTTGCGTCTGCCAAGACCATCTCTCAAGGTCGCGCGGAGGTAACGAGCTGAAATTAATATCAGTTACTTCACGAGGACTTATAATTACGACATTTGGCAAGAATCGAAAACTTTTAAACTTTTAGTTATATCATAGAAAAAAAATATTACAAACTTATATTTGCAGGTCGTGTCAACTTAAATGTCATGTCAGTTCGTAAACTTTTATAAGCCACGTCTCGTGGACGTACAATCCTGAAATTGATGCGGAACCGTCGGTGGGCGAAACCGATTGGCACTTGACCGGTTTTTTTTTATATAAGAGGCAAAAATTAAATAAAATTAATTTAATAAGTGGTAAATTTAAAATGCATATAGGTCTAAATCATAAATTAAATGAACTTTTGCATAAACAATAAGCGCTTAAGATAATATATTTTCTTTTTATATAGATCTTGGTTTCGATCTCTGATTTTTACACAACACTGTGATTTAGATTTAAAACGGCATTGGTGTGTGCATCATAAAGTTTGACGGTTTAAAAGATCAGTTAAAATTCTGCCGTTCACGGTCATGTTGCATATCGTATTATATTTGTTTCTAATTCAATTCTGTATATATAATATACAACTTAAGATAAACCTTTAGAGAAATATATTTAAAACAAAAATATTGCTAGACAGTAATCCTTTTGCCAGATAAAAAGGAAATTTAATTTTTTTTTACGCATAAATTGCTAATAAATTGGATATCTATATTTTAGATAACGTATACACTAAATGCTTTGGACTCACAGCACTATTAAAATATATAAACTCACAACACTAGCTTCCCTCTGTTTAGCCCACTACATACGGGATACAGCGTGAACCAAAGAAAAATGTGAAACTTACCGCCTTAGAATATCCGCTGCCAGCACTTCCATCTGAGGAGTTGCTGAGCCGCCGCTCGCTGGGCGCCGGGGGAGACCACGTGGTGCCGTCCGACGGCATGCTGACATCACTGTACCGTCACTCAACTAACACTGTACGCACTTCACTCAACTACTGTGTCCATTTTAGTTACCTGGAATAAGGAAAATACTATTAGATTTTGTAACAATTATTTTTATATTGTGTATGACGACAAACGACAGCGCGGTGTTCAGTTCCGCCATTCAACACGCAATGTGTCGAAAATTGCGCCGTGCACAACAAAGAGTCTTAACACTAGGTTTTCTTTCTAATATTATATATACCTTGCTATATGCGGAATAAAGATTATAGCTAAAAAAAATAGTTTATTTCAATTCTATTCTTTGCTTGTTTTATATGACAAATAATTTAGTGACAAAACACTATAAATCCGTTTTTTTTTAAATTAAGACACTTATCGTAAGGTCTCTTTAGTATAGGTATTTAAGAAACAACGTCGTTTGAAACAATTTAATCTCCTATCTCCCACGTGAAGGCGGTGTAGGTCAAATACGTACTTTACTAAGCCTACGTTCTGTATTGTCAATTTACTAAGTACTTAATGTAATGAGGGTTACTTTAAAAGGTTACTTCATAAAACTAAAATAAGAATATATTGATTAGTCCCTGATTTCTCCTATTTTTTATATATATAAATTAAAGTAGTAGTAGTGTAGTAACGCATATATCATATAATATTTTTCAAATATGATTTCAGCCCAAAACCTTTTAAAAGTCCGTAATAAGAAAAGATAAAGAGAAGCCTCCAGATTTCGACGGAAAGTGGAGAACGGAAGGGTCTTAATAGAAATGGAGTGCTAAAAAACTTATTGTTTCAAAAAATGTACAAACATTTTTACCCAAATTTATACCAGCTGTATAGTGAGATAAAAAAACGTCATATGTGAATCATTCTTGTTTATCAAAACGTCTCACTCAAAAGAAATGTATTTAAATTAATACACGAAAAACTGCATCTTTAAAATAATAAATAATTTAAAATCATAAAACTATCAGTTTTTTTTGTTAAGAGGTGTTCTGTAACGGTTATATGCTGTCGTTTCATAAATATAACTAACTGGCAGTTTCCACTAAAAAGATAGTACATACAACAAGTTGTGGCTGCCCTAAAGTTAGCTATAGATGGCTGCGCAGATTAGTGAGACAGGTCAGGTCGGCCACGACTAGTTGACCGTACTATACCTACATCACGAGTTCACAGCGTACCGAAAGAATAAATAATATTTATGTAACGATTGTTTTAGTTATAAAAGGTGTTGATTTTCTTTTCTATAGTATATTAGTAGCGTAAAATATTTTTATTTTCTATTTGTTTAAAAGAATATGTATTTCAATATAGGTATGTATTATAAATTAAATCAGCTTCACGCTGTATGTAGTGTTAAGACAATCCGTTCCCCACTTTCCGCCAAGTTCTGGGGGCATTGCGTGTTCAGTGGCGGAACTCAACGCCGCGTTTTACCTCGACACCAGAGCGAAGAAATGAAAATATAAATGTAAATTTCATGTCCTCGAGTGGGGATCGAACCCACAACCTATCGATCTTGCAGTCACACATTATGCCCTTGCGCCACGACTGGCCTCAATAACGTATGTTAAATATATGTCCAAATATGAGCATTCCCCAAGCAGGATTTAAAATCACATCTATAAAATGCAGTCAAACACGTATCAATTAACAAATTAGTGTGAACGCTACGACAGTCGTTTTAAATGACGGAAACTAATTTTAAATGTAACCAATTCCCCGAATGGAGATCGAACCAACACCCGTAACATCAGTTAGACACTGTTCCACTGCGCCATAACGGCTTCACCATATTATTAGAAACTATTCTTAGAAAAAGTCTTTTATTAAATTTATTAAATTTATAAGCCTATATATTAAATTTATAAGCCTACTAAATACTTAAAAAAAATAACAGCATTATTTACCCATAACGAGGGTGATATAGCATTTTTTTAAACATTCAACAATCTTGTTTTGTGTCTGTTGTAAAAATCTGTTTTACAGTGACTGACTAACTGACTGAATGACTGACTGACAGCTACATGTGAGGTCATTCCCAATTTCTGATCTGACAGTCAAGTCGTTTGCGAGAGTGAAACTTTTGTTGTTATGAAAATGATTTTAAAATAGGGATTATACAGATATTTTTTTAGTGATTCTAAATGGAAAAAATATAATAGTATTTTACTTTTTTTTTTGTAAATAGAATTTATTTTATTTTCTTTTAAAGATTGTTACGAAGGGAAATTTTAAAATCGATTTTTTTTTTATTAAGCAGATCGAGAATATTTTTAATATTTGATTTTATATAATATTTATACAAAAAAAATATATATTTTTTCTCAAATACTAGAAGATTGATGTAAGATATTAAATAGTGTGTTTAATTTATGTGTTTTATGCTAACTTTGTACTAAGAAGTACATACAGTACGGTTGACGAGTCGTGGCTGTCCTGAAGTTAGCTCTAGATGGCTGTGGCTGCCCAGATTTAAATAGTGTATATAAAAAAAAACCTATAGTGTTGCATTTTAAGCAGACATTTAAAATAAAGAAATTAAAATTAATTTCCGGTAAAAAAAACCAAATACCTAAATAATAAAAATGGAAAAATTCTAGATGGTTTTTAAAAAAAATGCTGTCAAAGATAAAGCCTGGTGCGTAATTCGGCGTCTTGTTGTGCAACGATAACGTGAGTTGTTGTATGATAAACCATTTTTTTTTATCTTGTCAAATCTTATCTAAGTACCTACAATATGTATAGATATAATATTATTTTGATATACATTTCAATTTTTGTTTTGTTTTAAAGTGACCCCAATATTCACTATCTATATAATGATTGAATTTTAGATAATAATTTACAATTATTGCTAAGAAATTGAGAGCGATTGTGAACGCGACGGTTGTAGGTTCGATTCGCAATCAGGGGAATGGAATTTTTGATATTTTCATTTCCTCGCTCTGTTAAAAAGGCAAAGCGCGGCGTTGAGTTCCGACGGAACCAGCAACGGAATGCCATGAATTCAATGGAAAATGTCTTAACACTATACTCCCAGTTCCCTCTGCCTACCCTTTTATATGTGTGATAAAGCGTAAAACTAAAGAAAATTAAGACAAGAATGTCTTTCAAGAATATTACTAAATCAGTAATGACATCTTTAATTTTATTTCTTATTAGTAATTTTTTAAATTTCCTTCACAAAAAAAATATTTTCATTAAAAAAAATTCAAATTTCAAACCACCACATTTTGAAATTTTCTAAATAACCGATGAACAATTAATATTAATTATACCTAAACTTAATTATCATTATTTTCGGCATCATTCATTCGTAATTGTTACGCCTAATAGAAAATAATTAAATAACATTATGTTAGGTAAGTATTGGTTACGTTCGTTTTAATTATAGCGAATCGCGATTATTTGATAATAGTAGGAACTTAGCTTTGTAATATAAATTCTTTTGGATCACTTTATTGTTTTAGCTTTAGAGGGAACCTGGGAACCTAGTGTTAACACTGTTCTCATTAAGACAATTTCGTTCCCCACTTTGTGCCGAATACTAAGGCATTGCGTGTAAAATGGAAAAATATGAAATATGTATTTCATTTTCACAAGTGGGAATCGAATTTGCAACTATCTCGCCACACCTTTGTACCACAGGAAAATTACGGCACTTACACTGCACTTTATTAATAATACATTAATTATTTAAATAAAATTCCATTGAACTAAAAAAAAACCTAAAATGAAAACCTACAAAGTACTTTACATACTTTCTAAAATCGATTTAAAACACACTAAACCTAAATCAGCTCTAAAATACACAAAATAAAAACACACGGGTTACCAGAAACAGAGAGAAACATCCAAAAATAGGTTGGCACAACACTTTTTTTTATGAAAACACTGGCAAAAACAAATATATATTAATATAATATAATTTATTCTGCCGTACTATGTGGACGCGGTGTCGAGCTCGGGCTGTTACATACGTCCGCACACCGCCGCCTCGCGATCTACACTGAGAAATTAAGAAGGCGAAGTCAAAGAGGAGATATAAAAAAGATGATCGAATAAGATTGAATCGCATAATAATCTGTCGGAGTGGACGTGACGCAGTGTCTTAATATTAGGTTCCCAGGTTCCCTCTACCTTCCCTACTATGTGCAGAGTGAAACCAATCAATAATGTATGTTGTTTTATGAGATATTAAGCAATAAAGAGAGAATTAGATTGAACGTTTTTTTTTTTATTTAAAAAAAAAAATATGGTTTGCTTTGTGTGGTTTGATAGGACGACCATCTGTTGTTCTTGTTGTATACGTGCATACTGGATGTGAATGACATTGCGTGCTATACCAGGTATGGGATTTTTTTAACTTTACGCTGCAGTGTAGGCGCACATGGAATCTAGTGATTAGACACTCCGTACTCCCCGCTCCAATTATCATTTTCAAGGACTCAAGGAAAGCTTTTTTTTTAGTGACTATTTGTTTATTTTCTTGGGATTCCGTACCTTAAAAGAAGCCTTATAAGATATATATTATATGCATATAATATATAATAGGCAGACGGAACCTAGTGTTAGGGCACTCTGTTCTTCACTTTCCGCCTCTGCTGCGCAGATGCACAAATGTAACGCAACTGTTGTGTGAGTTCATGTCCACTCAGAGGAATAAATTATTATTTATCAATATTTTTCATTTCTACGCTGTGGTACCAAGGAGCGGCGTTGAACTACGCTTTGTAAATTCTTAGTAACTTATTCCCAATAAAACGAAAAAGGTATATATTTTGCGAAATATTTCTATCATTACGATTGTACTCGGATCATTATTTACACTATCATGTTCATAATTGATCATTATTTGAAATATTTTTATATTTCATGACACTGCATTAGTGAGAGTATAGTGCAATATGAATTGATATTGTAATACATTCTAACAACTTCCTTCAATTAACAAAAGGTTACAAGTTCGATTTATTATGCACAATAATATACCGGAAGTGATTTAGGTCTTATATAATAATAATTGAATTCTTAAAGTGTAAAGTGATATGTTAAAGTGATTATATTCATAATAATTCAGATATTTTTATTTGTTTTAAGTTTCAAGCTTTGTCCTTGAGGCAACATAGTGTTAAGTTACAGTTCACCATCCGCTTTTCACACTGAAAACTCAACGCCATCTAGAGCAGGGAAATAAATACAAATATTACTGTCAAGTAGGAATCAAACCCACAACCAACGCGTTTACACGTTGTGCCACCGCACCACGACGGCCTCGATGATTTATATTATGACATTGTATAATTCACCACTCAAAAGTAGATCAAACATTGCGTTATAGCAGCTTCCGTCATTTCATACAGTTACTTACTACAGTCTCTGTATACTATATAGTCTATACTCGAACGATATCTAAGAATGTAGAATGTAGACTAAACCGATGTTTGGAAATGTTACAATGTACCGGAAAACAATAGTGGTTCTATTGAATAATGCGGCTTTTGTTTCGTATATAACAACTTTTAGTATTAATATTGTATTAAGTCGTGGTTTACGTACAGATAAGACTACAAATTCCTGTTAAAATGTCTAGAAAATAAAAAAACACCCTAGTTGTCGGTTGGATCCCCACTCGAGGAGATGAAATATTTACTTAAATTTATATTTCCATTTCTTCGCTCTGGTGTCGAGGCTAGGCGCGGCGTTGAGCTCTGCCACTCAACACGCAATGCCTCCAGAATTCGGCAGAATGTGGGGAACGGAGTGTCTTAACGCTAGGTTCCCTCTGCCTACCCTGCTGTGTGCGGGATAATGCGTGAAGCCGTCTAGAAAATAAAAATATTTTATATAGTTGGTAAAGACAATTTGTGATATGACACTTCGTTTTTCATGTTATGATTTTAATAGTGGATTTCGAGTTCAACAACAAAATGTAATAGAACCGTCATCTCTTATACTTATAAGCCATTACAGCTGTTTAAGCGTATCTCACAAATATTAAACTTAACAAGTGAAAGTATTTTTCTGCAAAAAAAGACCTCCTGTTCAAATTCAATATATTTTTAAATTCAATACAGTCGATGGCTCAATATGTACACTTTTTTCCTATAGTAGTTTCGCTTTTCTAACTATTTTTGTCTGTTTGTAGTACCTACATGCATGATTGAACATCTAGTGACAGTAGCGACAAGTTAATTAATTTCCACAAAATCCAATCTCTCTTTTCATTTAAAGACACGTTTTGTTTTTAAAATAAAAGTCACTTTTTTCTAGTTTCGTGTTTTATTCCGCATATAAATGGGTAAGATATTCTTTTTTTACCAGAGAAATGAAAATAGCACGTTCCCTGAAGTGGAAAAAAGCCGAGAACCATCAGGCTACAATCGGACATTGTTCCACTGCGCTAAAATGTCTTAAAATAATTAAAAATAGCTATTTAATAGAAAATCGTAACTTCTTCTAAGAGAACAGTAGATAGCATTGACATCAGAATAAAGCAATGGAGTAGTATCCTGTTCAGTTATCAAGTATCGTGACACATTGAGATCACCACAATGGAGCGAAACACAGAAATATCTAGGGTTGGAGGAAAGTTAGTTGTCTCTATATAAGTATAACTCGGGATTAAATTTAAGCTCTAAAATTCACTCGACAATTAATTACATACAGACTTTATAATATATGGAAGTTAATGTACGTCCAGCTTGTATTGGACTATTTGGATGATGTTTGGTTTTGTGCCTGGAGGTATAAATAGCCAAGTCAAATTTACAGCTTTAATTTTATTGTAAGGAAAGGCAGAACTAGGCACCCGTACACATTTCCCATTTGGTTGGTCATGATGTCGAAAACGAAGTGTTACTTAACATTTAACTTGGCTCTGATTTCACATTTATGCTTTTGATGCGATATCATTTCGCTTTGTAAAGAAACCATTACTATTAATTATTATCAATACTGTGTTATTTATAAAATCACTTTATTTCCCTAATCTCTTTAAGCTAACTCTGACGCTTAACCTTTTTTAATTTCTTTATAGTACTTATCAATATTTAACAGTTTTCAGAGTTTATCTATATATAAATACGTATTTTATATAATAGTCCACCTTGGTATTAAATATAAAATTTTTAGGTCACCTGGAAGTGGGTTAGGTTTTTGAAAAATGGGTGACAACAAATCACTAAAAATTCCGGTTTTTAAAAGTTAGTATATAAATAATTTCAATTTGCTGCAATTTTATATACAGCACGGTATGTATGAAATATTGCACATTTGTTAAAAGCCCCTTTTAACAAATGTGCAAAATTTCATACATATAGACTAACTGGTTTACGAGTTATGAAGGGCTCAATGGTAGCTTAAAATTATAAAATACACATTATACGTTTCCAGGTTTTTAACTTGGCTGGACACGCTGGCGCGTGTCTTGATATAATATTACAATTTAATATATAAGAAAATATTTATTTTACATATATAATTAATTCAATAAAGTTGACGGAACTATTTGCAACAGAGAAAGGTGGTGAAACCTTTTTTAATTTCAAGGTGAACATATGACATTGAGCTATACGTTGTATTATTACAAAATAAATTAAAGATTTATTAATAAAATCCAGTTTTTTATTTCTTTTTTATGCGTACGTATGTGTAAGATATATTATTTATTGCTTCACACCACATTTCGCATAGGGCAGGGTAGCCAAGTAGGAACCTAGTGTTAAAACAATCTGTTCTGCAATTTTTTGTTGTATGTCCAATAGCAGAACTCACCGCCGTGCTTTGTCTTCTAACACGCACAACGTGAGAAATTAATTAATAAATTATCGGAAATCGAAACAGCAACCGCCACATTTACAATCAGACTCTATGCCGCTACGCCACGACGGTTCCAAATTATTTTTTTATCAGCTTCACGCTGTATCCCGCACACTGCAGGGTAGGCAGAGGGAACCTAGTGTTAAGACACGTTCCTCACTTTCTGCCGAATTCTGGAGGCATTGCGTGTTGAGTGGCAGAACTCAACGCCGCGCTTGTCCTCGACACAAGAGCGAAGAAATCGAAATATAAATTTAAGTAAATATTTCATCTCCTCGAGTGGGGATCGAACCCACAACCAGTCGGTTTTACAGTCACACTTTGTGCGAAATTATTAGTTTTTAATAATAAAGTAATTATTAACATTTTACCAATAGCTATATAAAACTCGAGCATATTTTTCGTATTACGCGTTTCCACGTTTCAAGTTGTTATTCAGTTCGTACACCAGATCTTCTAATAACTGTCATGTGTTTCTGTGACACATAACTTCGCCAGGGTTGCCAATTGATAAAATAACGTAAATAATTGTATTACTTATCTGTGTTTCTTTTAGCTTCACGCTGTATCCCATTTGGCATTGTAGCACAGCTTCTAACGGTTGTAGGTTCGTTTCCCATTCAAGGAAATAATTTACTTTTAATATATCGCTGTGGTAACAAGATAAAGCGCAACGAGAATTCCGCCAAACAGAGTGAAATGTCGATAGAAAATGGGCAACAGAGTGTCGGGAATATAATCGCGAATATAAAAAATATTACAATTAAACAAAACAACATCAAAAACGTAGTCTTTTTTTTTTCTATCGATAAACCAGTTAGCCAAGCTATACGTATATATATAGCTGTATTCAGCAAAAACGCTAGCGTAACGGGATGCGCACGCGCAGCGCATGCTAGCTGGCTGTTGACCAGTCGCTTCGAGTCGTTGTCATACATAAAGGATTTGCGGGCAAACGTTTGAAGGTCGATGTTTTCTCGGTATTTTTCGGGTGTTATGTAAACTGTGAAGTGAATTGGTGCTTTTGTTTTATTGTGCCATATATAAAACTAGTAGTCGATTCTAATTTTTTTTGCGTTGCCTTTAAAGTAAAATGAAAAATACTCTTTTTACTGTCCTAATCCATAAAAATATTTACTTCAAAAATATAAAAATAATCGTATACTCTATCTATTATCGACAAATATTAACAAATGTACGGGAAACCAAACAACTATATGAAAAACGTCGAAAATTCACACAAACCGTAATAACTGCTAAGGACTTTCAAATTATATAATGCCAACTCATTCTGATATGACGATAATCATAGGATATATATGAGATAATTAAATGAATACTTTGTCACTCTGTTGATATACAACTTGTAGAGTAAATAGTTTATTTTATGTTATGTTTACAGTGTATAATATAAATTATGACTTAGTATGCTTACGTAAGTTAATTGAAAAGTTAATAGAAAAGTTATAAATTATCCATTCCGCACACATGAGGGTAGGCAGAGGGAACCTAGTGTTAACACACTCCATTTCCCACTTTTGTCTCGGCACCAATGTGCCGTAAAAATATACATTTAAATCAATATTTCATTTCCTCGTGTGGGAATCGAACCCACAACCAGTCGCGTTTACAATCACGCTTTGTGCCCCTGCGCCAAGACTGGCCTCTGGCTTCTTAGTTAATAATTATTTTTATATATTTTGAGTAAGTAAGTTCGATTCTGTCTTGAGAAAATGAAATATTTAATATTTCAATTTCCTCGCTCTGGTAAAGAGTTAAAGCTATACAGAAAAAAGGGAACGGAAGTGTGTTAATGGGAACAGAGTGTCTTACCGAACACTAGGTTTCCTCTGCCTACTCCGCTATGTGAAAGATATAGATTCTGCAATTACATAGAGGTAATTTAAAATTATATAACTCAGAATATTCTGCTTACATAAATTAATCTTTTATAAATACATATATATTAAACAATTTGTTTAATAATCCTAATATTATTATAGATAATTAAATATTACAACTTCTCTAGTGTGTAATTATTAGAGCGACAGTACGTAATAGGTATACTCGTACGCAATACCTGAACTGCCATTAGTTTTGGCGGAAATACCACCACCACGTTGTGAAATGAGGGGTGACTTTAACTAATATGTAAATATTAATATGTATATATTAATAATAATATAAATCTAGCCGTACCGAAGCCTCAAATAAGGAGAGAGAACTTCAAGACATGCTCTTTTCCCACTTTCTGCCCGAATTAAAGACCTTTGATTTGGCGTTTTGATTGGTCAAACACAACGTTCTCTCTCTTTTTGCTTGAAGAAAGCAAAAAGAAGAGATGACATTGAGTTTCATTAACTAGAAATAAAAATAATTTACTCAACTGAGTGGGAATCCAATTCAGAATCATAGCGTTTAATTATATTAATATAAATTAAATATAAATAAATGATTCTGAGTATGGCTCTAAGTACGATGTCATTGATATTAAAATTTATATATGTATAAAATAGAGATCTTTTTTAACGTCACGTGTGTGACACAGCAGGGTAGGCGGGAGGAACCTATTGTTAAGACACTCCTTTCCCCTTTTCCGACGAAGTCTGGAGGCCTTGCATGTTGAGTGGCGGAACCTCGTTACCAAGGCGAAGAAATGAAAATATTAAATATTTAATTTCATCCAATAAAAAAAAAATCTTACCAGTCATGACGACTGGCCTCAATAGAATAGAGATGTCAAGCAAAATTAAAGACATTTGGCAACTTTAACACAATCAACGTTTACGTCCATGATAAATAGCATATCAGTCTTCTTATTAATAGATACATTTTGTCGACAAAATGATTCACTGTCTAAGGGCACTACTTTGAATATGCAATTCTAAACCAGCGACAGTTGTATAAAATAAATCACTTATATTGATGATATCGTACAAAGATTTATTACCCTAGCAGAACCGCGTTACACGACAATTAAAGACCTATTTCCCAAAGCGAAACGAACGCGAAGGACTTCACTATTTAAAGCTAACTTTCGATCCCGATAAACCACTTTCCCTGTGACTTTCATGAGACCGCAACTTCGGCCCTACTCGGCCACAGTTTCAAACCACACGACACTGTCTGTACCATTAAAATTCAAATTAGTATAACAGCTGCAACTTTCGATTTTTCGGATACCCAAATTAGTAAACGGTAATGAACCTCAAGACTGTTTGTTTGGTCGTTCAGGGCCAGTCCAAAAGATCTGACAACTTTTTTAGTGAACTTAAAATATAATGAGCGATAAAGAGTTTCTTTAATTAAAGCCAGTCGTGGCGGAGAGGAGTAAATGTATGACTGTAAACACGACTGGTTGTAGGTTTAATTTATATTTTCATTTCTTCGCTCTGGCATCGAGGCAAACAGCGGCGTTGAGTTCCGCCACTCAATGTGCAATGCTTCCAGAAGTCGACAGAAAGTGGGGAACGGAGTGTCTTAACTAGGTTGTCTCAACCTACCTTGCTGTCCGCTGGATACAACGTGAAGCTGATTCTGATTTATTTAATTAATGTGAGAGTAAATTTCCGAATCCTTGCTCATTAGAACACAGCGATATAAATAAAGTATTTAATAGTCAAATTATTATAAATAGATGCAATTTAGTTAGCCAACGGCTCGCTGATTTACTGCCGTGATACACTAATTGGTTTCTAGGTAGCAGCTCACTTCTTAATGGCCAATGAGAGAGCAATCATCATTATCAAAAACGTCGATAAACACAGCTTTGAAATATATTCTCGTGCAACGTTTATAAGCTAGCCAGCTATTTTTAACACGAAACGTTTTATAAAAGTAAATTTTCTAATTCAAGTAACAGAGCGATAAAAATGATCCAAATGAGGTAATCGACGAAATTCTTCAAGTTCCAGACCTTTCAAACGTAGGTTATGTTGAGATCCCTATAAGGTGTTGCACATGTCGTCTCTCTCGGCATTTGTATTCGTTACCAGACATTCCGGTGACGAAACACTACCTGCCCAACGGCCGAGCACTAGTTTAATACATGTTGGAGTTGAGCAAATAGAATATAGAATTTCTAGATTGGCCAATTACGTTTCAATATAAGAACGAGTTTCTTAATTAGATTCAGTATTAAGAGGATTAATGTCTGCTTACTCCGATTTTGGCAACATCAACACCTGTGTCGATGGTGGAGAAATTTTAAATCAATACATAGAAATGTTTTTTTTTTTTGTAGATTTTAAATCAATAATTAATTACTTTAACATATATGAAAATTAATAAAAAAGCAAATATTTAAATCAGTGATAGCAATTTTAAAATGGAGCCAAACCGGAATCAGCCTAAAGCGGACTCAAGTGGGCTAACGTAACCTATCATTTGGACTTAAAAAAAAACATTTGCAAAAAAGAACACAACGTGTAGCCTCGATGACCTTTGAAATTCTTTACTTGTGTCCAATTCAATTTGGATCTTGATACCTGATCTTTAAGTTGCTTTTCGGTTATCCTGTATCGGGATTTGTTACCTTACAAAAACACCAAGGAAGAAAGGTGGTACAAAAAGAGAAGAATATGATTGTAAAGCGGTACACAAACGACCTTGGTTTTAACTGTAGGCCACATGCCGGCTGTTGCTCCTTAGGACGATGGTATGCATAGCCGGTTTTGTTTTTATAGGGCCACTCCCGTCGTTTTGATGGATTGATTTTGAGGCCCTTGATTTCGAGTACGTCGGGTTCCTTCTTACTCGGATTTCAATTACGATTTTATTTCAATTTGTATACAGAAGTGCTGATAAATAATTCTTAATTGTACTCATACTAAACACAAAATGTTTTTAATAATGTAAAATGATTTTTTGAATATTTGGACTAAAAAGTTAGATCAAGATACATCATCATAAGCATTTAGTATGAACAAAACATTTTTTTTTTATTCTGGACAGTTAGGGCAGATATTTGTATAAATGTAAAACTACTCCTACAAAACCTCACCTATCTTAGGTTAGATCCGAATCCACGACCTCTAGTTTAACAATATATACAGTATCACTAACCACAAGTTCAACAGGTAACCCAACTATTTTTACATGTAATAACTGACGTTTATTAACTTTCTCTATTCTTGATTATGATGTTTTCGGCCCTGACCACGCCTCGTCCACCACCATCGTCGTCACCAGTTTAGCGCATCGTTCTATGCAATTATGAACTTTTACTTTTTAATGTTTAACGTTAAATACTTAGAAACATACAATTTCATGACATAAAAGTTGGTGTGTGATAGTATTGGTGGCAATTATAGTTATTTAATATAGTTAATCTTAGGAATTTTACAGGACAGTCGTGATGCAGAGGTAAACGTGTGTGACTGTAAACGCGACTGGCTGTGAATTCGATCCTCACTCGAGGAAATTGAAATAATTATTTAAATTTATATTATTCATTTTTTCGTTTTGATTCAATTCAACACGCAATGCCTCTTGATTCTTTCGGAAAATGTCTTAACACTTTAGTCTCTTCTCTCTGCCTACCCTGTTGTGTGGGGTATACAGCGTGAAGCTGAATAAGAATTTAATTTTATTGCAATATTTGCACTAATTACATCGAAGCCAGTTGTGAAGCAGAGGAACAAGTTTGCGACTGTAAGTGCGACAAGTTGTGGGTTCAATTCTCAGATGAGAAAGTAAAGTATGGAATATTTTTATTTTCTTACAGTATGAAGCTGAATAAATAAAATCAATAAATACAAATTATATACTAAAACAAGTGAAGATAAGTAAAGATTTTTCTTAACTCTTTTCAATATTATTAATTTCTCAACAATTATAGATAATTAACATATTTTATATATATAAATAATTATAAAAAATCCCATAAAATATAGGTAGCTGTACCGGAAGTTTGTAGAAAGCGCAATCGTGCGGTAGCGTGGTGAAATTTTAGACAAGCGATATGCATCTTACGTTTTGGTCGTGTGTGAGGTTTGAGGTTATCACGGCCATTTATTATGTTACAGTTTGTAATTGTACGCCGTGGATTCATTTTCAACGACAATAGGGTCACGTGTACGGTTTATACATAATTAATATTTCTGGGATGGGCAACGGACTATTCTGGGGTGGCCACGGCCCACCCTGCTCCCTCCGCTTCCTACGCCCTTGTGTAAAGATAGAACAGAGTCCCAATCAGTCTCTGCATATGTCTTTCGCCATGTCCATTCTGACCTCTACGTATATAATACAATTCTAATTCCTCCAAATATACGACTTGTACCCACAACATATACTACTATGTTATCTATTTTTTAAGTATTTTATCGAAATAAGTCAAGAAAGTTTTTTTATAGTATGTATAATTGTAAAAAAATAACCTTTTTAAACTTAGAAACTTTTACGAGATGTTAGACAATTCAAGTGTGACGTATGGTTATAGTCACTTGAAAAATATTTAACATTCCACTAAAATACAAGTGACACCATGTCTATCTTAATTTATGTAAAACAGATTTACGCTCTTGCCTGCATAGCAGGGTAGGCGGAGGGAACCTACTGTTATGGCACTCCGTTCCTCATTTTCCGTCCAATCTTCAAAGTTTTTGGTGGTGGCCGACCTCAACAAAGTAAAAATCATAGTCAAAAATATTTTTATTCAAAATAAGAAGATAGACGCCGTAAGTGCTTAATTTTTTTTTAACAAACAAAAAAAATATTTAGTTTACTGAACCCAATTATTATTTACACCAGATTTCGTCTTGTCACGTACATCTTGTTGAGCTAGAAAATGAAGATAATTCATCCCTCCACATGGAAATCGATCCCACAATCGTCGCTGTGCCGCTGAACCACGACGCGTTTTAATTAATATACAGTAAACTAAAATGAACAATTGAAAACAGTGTCAATTACAAATATCAATGTACTATCATTAATTGCAATAACTCCAAGTCTAAATAAAAGGCAAGTCCAAAATTAGAACAAACAATCAAGCCAGCTCCAATAAACTAATCGTACTGTACTGTTCCCAATAAAAGCTAATAGAATAGATACTAATGAACCAAAACTGAGGAATTCAACTATGTCGACCGCAAGTTATTTACGATGTTGATATAAGAGACAATTGATTTAAGGAATAAGGTTTATCATCTATTAACACTAATAGATGGCAATTAGACTAATATTTCATTCTATTTATGGACCTCCAAAAGGATTTATTGGTGTTGAGGGTTGATCTTTGGATTGTAATGGTGACGGGAATAGGTTCGATTTGCACTCGGGAGAATGAGTTATTTTTTTGACTGATTACTTGGATGTAAAATGTATAGGTTTCAAATTATTTTTTTAACCTTCTGTCTTTAAACATGTCCAAAATTTTTTGTTAGGCAGAGAGAACTTACTGCCTGGAGGAGCACCGTGAGCTAGAGAGAGCGATATATAGAGTGGACGCCTACATCCGCCAGTCCATAAATAGTTCATAGCTAAGATGAAAAATCTATAATATGTAGTTTTCTTAGTGAGAGTCAAACTAAAGCAGCCGAGTACAACTTAAAAGAGTCGCTTCATTTAAAATGAACGACGAATTTACGATGCAACTACTATAAGATATTTTTAACAATTTTAAAGTGTTAATCCACACTTAGGAAATAAAAATAATTATTTAGAAAACGCCTCCAGGAAACCGACCAGGCGCTCTGACCACTGAGCCATACGTTCCGTGAGAACGTATGGCGAGTCCCACTACGTTCAATTTTTTATACGTTTTCTAAAGAAGTACTATTAGATAGTATTTTTATACTTATTTATTTTACACAATCATTTTTCAACCATTTTAAATGTAGAGATATATAAATTTACATATTTCTAACCATTCGTTTTGTTTTTCCACAGTTTTGGTAACCGCTTCATTATAACGCAAGTGAAATATTCACATAGTTTGTAAATCGATTTAGGCGTGAAACAATAACGATAGTTGAGAAAATCGATGTAGGTAATTTCATTACTTTACAGCTTCATATTCAAAAGAGGTCTGTCTTATTTGGCTAAAATTATTGTCTATTTATAAATACAGACTGATTGACTGATTATATCTGATAGGCAAGGAGAAAAGTACATGGCTTAGAAACATGATATTAGGTATGTAGGTTTCTAGAGGAGTGTAGGAGATCACCGAAAGAGGATTTGTCGAAATTCCTATTGGGAAAGGAAAAAACTATGTTTTGCATTTTGTCGAAAACTTTACGGAAACATAGTTGCGGGCTTTATTACTAGTAAAATAATAACTAAATTTTTGTAAACCTTTTGAGCACCTTGGAAATTTAAACATCACCTCAAAGAGACTCGAACGCTTCACAACCACGATTATATCAGTATGTAGGGTTAAGTTGCGAAATGGTTATGTCAGTGTTTGGGCACTTTGCCATTTAGATTGCTTACAAAACAGGTGTGATACAGAATCTCAACCTGAATACGAATAGACATTTAAAAATCACAGCATTCGTTGAATATTTCATAGCGGGTTTTGTAAGGACGCGTCAAATTGACGCACATTGTGAAATTATGTACGTAAAAAAATACAAATACCTCTATATTTTAGTCATGAATAAAAGCTAATGCTTTTCCTGCGTCTTCGTCTGTGTGGTTAAATGCAAATAACTAATAATTTGTAACATTTTTCAATGTTACTTCGCTACTATTCGCTGCCATTAAAACATTTCCGATTCCCATTTTCCGAATTCAGTAGGAATTGCTTATTGAGTGCCGTAACTCTACACTGTGCTTTGATTCGTTTTCAGAGCGAACATATGAAAATATTAAATATTTCATTTGATGAAGTAGGAATTGAATCCATAACCTGTCGCGTTTACAGGGGCGCAAGGCCCTCCGTCACAACTGACCTCATAGAAATAAATAGCCTTCCTCAATAAATGAACAAACTTAAACAAAAATAATATTTTTATTTATATAATATTTTAATACGTAACCAAAAACCTTCTAAACATACCCAAAAGCTCATAACTACAAAACCTCAATTCGCACAGTACCTGCACTCATCAAAACATAAATTCACTGATGCGTTATATAGGTACTACACTAGCATTCAAATAGAGGCCTTCGCGCACGCTCTGTTAACCAACAACAAGCAACCACAGACTATAGACCGTAGGTAGCCATAGTCTATGGTCAAATATGGTCGGGATCAACGACCGGCGTACCGTTCGCAACAAAAATTAACATTCTCTATGCCCTGTTCCACCGTCATTAACGTAACAGATCAAATCAAATTGTCCGACATTTACAACTGGAGGCTATTTTCTATTTTTTTTTAAACTGCAATTCACTTAAAGATATGAAGTGCGTTGATGGTTGTTTGGATATGTTGTAACTAAATTGCTTCATTGACATATTTTTATTGATGTGGTAACAAGATAAAGTACGGCGTTGAGTTCCGCAAGTCGAAACGCAAAGTCTCGGAATTTGGGTGCGTGGGAACTGAGTGTATTAACACTAGATCCCCTCTATCTACCAGTCTATACAGTATTTTTCTTGTATAGTACAATGACGATTGTCTTTAGATTAAGTTATTCACGTCATTTATTGTTCGTATTTGTTTATTATTTCTATAAAACAACCATTTGAGGTCAGGCAATTTGTGGGTTCGATTTCCACTCTGGTAACGAGACAAAGCACTGACTTCTGCTCCTCAACACGCAATGCCTCCAGAATTAGTCAGAAATTTGGGAAGCGGAGAATCTTAATATGAACGGAGTGTCTTAACACTAGTTTCCCATGTTCCCTCTGTCTACCCTGCTATATGCGTGAATCTAAAAAAAACCATTAATCTTATAATGCCAGTCAATTAAGACAATTAGTATTTTTACCATTTTGATGTTTTCAATTAAAAATGTGACAGATTCAGAATTTGATCCTACTATTAGACCGGACTGACATTCAAAGATTAACCTCCTTTCTGGTTCAGCCTGGGCTGGCCAATTGAATTAATTTTATACGCCTGAACAACCTAAGCCTAAGCTGGGATTTAATTTATAATATAATTTACATTACTTTATAAATCCGTTCTCAATAGTATTATTATATATATGTACTGAAAATTATATTTTATTTGTTTGTTATGACAGATGGAAATTGTAAAGATAGAAATTAAAAATAATTGCACTAACCGTAGTAAAATAAAGTGTATTTTGCTACTAGCCTTAGAAATGATTTCTAACCTCTATATTTTTAGCTTCACGCTGTATCCACATAGCGGAGTTGGCAGAGGGCAATTGGCAACTTAGTGTTAAGACACTCCGTTCTCATTAAGACTATTTCAAGTCTCAAGTGCAAATTTTTCATTTACTTAAGTGGGAATCGAACACGCAACCTGTCACGTTCAGTCACACTCTTGTGCCCCTGCGCTACTCCTGGCTATACTTTAAAATATCATTAAAGATTATAATTTGACTAACTTTATGTGTGTAACAATTTCCAAAGTTTATAGTTTTAGTCCTATCATAACCTTCACAATTGGCAGTACCACTACCTATCTTACAATGTTTAGGAGCTTGTGTGGGTGAAACTGACTAACACACCGCTTAAAAGCTTAACGAGGTAACAGTAAAAAGTTTTCTGTACATACGAATATCAACTTTATACCCTTAGAATAGAAGCTAATGGGAATTTCAAGATGTTATTAGATAAAAGGGCAAAGTAGATAAGCTAACGTCTTAAGGGATGTTGTTGACGGTAATGGACGATTTGAAGGATGTCAGCCTTCCATTGAGTGTTGTTATATAGAAAATATTATACGAGATACCTATTAACAGCGCCGAACAATGGCTTGGATAGGAAACTACTGGAATTTATCGATAGATACGCCATCGCGGACGTTTCTAATAGAATATTGCGTCTTATCGAAGATATAAATTTCAGTTTTAAATTTGACTTTCTCTGAAGGCTTGGAGAAATTTAATATAAATATTATATTTAAAACATTGAAGTCAGTAAATATTACAAAATATTGACATTTAAACTTTAAAGTCACTAAATTTTAGTGAAATTAGCAAAAAAAATGTAATGTACCACGAACGCTAGACTCCACTATGCCAGTTAAAATGTAGGTTGATAGTTAGGGATCGGCACGTACCAATATGGTCAGATTAGATTCCACAAGTTTACAGCGTATAGCAGGTTGAAATCTGGTATGGATGTAAGTATATGCATACCAAAGATGTGTATATTTATCGTGCATGTGACGGGTATGGGTTCCGTTCCTACTCAGGAGAATTCATGATTCATTTTTAATACCTCGTTTAACATTGAGTTTCACCACTCATGTAATGTCTCGAGAATTGCGCGAAAAGTGGGAAACGGAGTGTCTTAACACTAAGTTTCCTCTGCCCACACAGCTATATGTGAAATATGACGTGAAGCCGAATTTATTTTTTATTTTTTTTTTTATTCTAAGACCATAAAATTTAAACTGTTTGAGGCTCATCTCTATTACAACATAACTATACAAAAACGGTCTCTGCGAAATAGTTTTGTAAGAAACTTTGTTTCATTTTACGTTTTATGAATTATTTCAAAATCCTGTATAGCTTCTGCAATTTCTGTCAGTTATTTTGGATTTTATTTGGAGGCAATAACAGTAATTGTGGCTTGTCTCGTTTAGTATAGGCGTGAGGCGTCATTGACGAAAATATTGATATAGCAATTTATGCAGATTTAGTAATCAGTTATCGAGCGTGACTCAAAGGACAGAATTTATGGCATTGTTTTTGAGAAACGCTACAGGATATTGGTAGGATCGGTGGATCTTCAAAATATTTTACGTTTGACCGAAACAGGAAAATGTTAATATATAGCATTCTCTCTTGCCAGACGATAATTCTTAGCGATTATCTTTGGGTAGCGGAAATTTGTAAAAATCTCCCTACAGAGATGCTAACAACATAAATAAGTTGTAACAAGTGTAAATATATATTTTTTTAAGTAATGCTTGCTTACTTCGTTCTCTATAATATGAACATCGCCTGCAACTTTAGTTAACGCGATATTTACGTTTTAGAGAAATCCTCATCCTCCGTATTTTGAGAAATCCTCTCCTCTCCCTAGCCGGGCCATATAGGCCAAATTTCAACTTAAAATACTTAATATTAGTACTTTTAGTGGTTTCGTCTTGTCTGTTGTCTGTCAGTCTTTCAGTAACAAAGAGTTTTATAAATAGAATATTAAGATCAAAACAATTTAAAAACATATCGCGTACTTGTTCTACTTTTGCAATACAACATAATATTATAAAAGATATATATCTATATATCTAGATTTAAATCCTAGCATTATTCAATGTCAGCGCCATTTGAACGACTATCTAGATCTGAGGTATGCCACCTTATGTAAGACATTCACGTCGCTGTGACATAATGTTTGAGTAGTTTATGTTCTATTTTTTGTGGTTATTATGATGTAATGCAATTTACTTTATTTTGTTTTGTTTTTTAGCTTCACGCTGTATCCCGTACGTTGCGGGGAAGGAAGAGGGAATTAGGGAGCCCAGTGTTAAGACACTTCCGCCAAATAATGGCGGCATAGCACGTTAAATGAAACTGAACTGAACTGGCTGAACTCAATGCCGCGCTTTGCCTCATTACCGGATCGAGGAAAAGAATATATTATGTGTTTCGTTTCCTCGAGTGGGAATCGAACCCACAAATGTTCGCATTTACAGTTATACTCTTGTACCTCTGCACCACGATTGGCCTCACTAATAAGTGATTAAGTTATTTCGTTTTTCTGACTGTAAACAGGATAGCAGTCGGTTTGATTCACACCCAGAGGAATGTATTATTATCGAGACAAAATGCTGCGTTGAGATCCGCCACTCAACACACACTGTCTCGAATTCACGCGGAAAACTGTGTGTTTTAGCTGTGTGTAAAACTGGAAGAAAAAATATTTCCTTTTCTGGTTTAATTCTATACTTAACTTTAGATAAAGCTAAAGTTATTTCAAAGTTTAAACGTATTAAATTGTATAATCATTAAATATTATGAAACATATGTATGTTTTGTTGCAATATAAAAGTAAATACATTATCGTGTCGACAACACTTCAGATAGGAGAATTATTTATCTTCACTCAAAAACACAACTTTCTTCCATCACCTAGAAGTACTTTACTATCGCGTACGTAATACAAGTGAGTGCTTATCATTTTTCAAACAGGTTGGTGGTTATCTTTGATAAGAAATTTCGAAATTTCTTTCTTTTATGTCTGAGCGCGCTTCAGTGAGTTGTTAAGTTGTATTTTATTTTATGTCAAATTTATAATATGTTTTTGATTATTAAATTTATATGTATTTATCGCCAACGTTGCTCATTTTGGCATTCATGATCGAAAGCGGTGGTTGTAGCTTCGATTATTATTATATATAATTTAGTTCGTCGTCTAGTAATAAATAACACAAGATACATGTATGTCTAGTAATAAATAACACAAGATACATGTATGTCTAGTAATAAATAACACAAGATACATGTCATGTGCTTGTTCCGTGCTATATACGTTCCGTTTCCGAAGTTGAAATTTCTCAAAAAATACCAAAATAACACTTTTTGAACCTTGAACGGTTTTTAAGACGCATAGGTTCAAATCCGCTACATTAAAATTTTGACATGTTTTCAAAAATAACATTTTTCGTTTCTAAATGTATAATAAGCTAGACGTGGTGTAGGGGCACAAAAACTGACTGTAAAAACAACTGGTTGTGGGATCGATCAACACTCGCGGAAATGCAATATTTATATAAATTTATATTTCCATTTCTCCGCTCTGGTGATCAGGCAATGCGCGGCGTTCCGTTCCTCCACTGAACACGCAATGCCTCCAAAATTCGGCGGAAAGTGGGGAACGGAGTGTCTTCACACTGAGTTCCCTCTGCCTACGCTCATTATAGTGAGTTTCATCTGAGCGGGTTTGCCAACTTCAACCAACTTGGCGACTGGTGTCCCTCAAGGAGACGGATCCCCCCTCTGTCTACCCTGCTGTGTGATACAGCGTGAAGCTGATTAAAATTATTATTCTAAATGAAGAACGACTAGCTGAATG
Organism: Heliconius hermathena; assembly: GCA_013403705.1. Lineage (NCBI taxonomy): Eukaryota > Metazoa > Arthropoda > Insecta > Lepidoptera > Nymphalidae > Heliconius > Heliconius hermathena. Next base: position 108,480 of record JAAIXJ010000484.1, on the reverse strand, counting down.
TTATATTATATATATAACAATCATTGTTTTGTTCGTCCATTAGCAAGTAGTCGTCGTCGTAATTTCGTTGGCGGTAATAACATTTAACCTACTTATATGATTTTTTATTACATTTTTTTTATTTTAGGTTCACGCTGCATTCCGCACTTAGCATGGTGTTCAAAGAGAACCAGGGAACTTAGTGTTAAGACACTCCATTTTCCATTAGGACACTTCCGTTTTCCACCTTCCGCCTACTTCTGAAGGCATTGCGTGTTAAGTGGCAGAATTAAACGCCGCACTACGTAAGCCTGTCGCATTTACATTTTACTATGTATATGTGTATATTACATTATTGTATACATTTTTTTTGCTTCGTGGTTAAGTAGTAGGCAGAGGCACCCAATATTGAGACACATTAAGCCACGCACCATTTCATCCACATATTTTGGGAAACTCTGTTTATTCTGTTTAATCTTGACAGCCAAAAAATTTAAATATTTTTTTCCCCTAAGTGGAGATCGAACCTACAACCATCCTGTTTACAGTCAGATGTTATCTATGTGTATACACATATCTATTGGGATAAAGTGAAGAAAAAGACACATTACAAGTAGCCAAATAACAAACTATAAATAACAATTAGAAGCTATTACTTATTAATTCCAATTGCTTTCTAGTCTCGAACAACTTTTACGAGGATTTGATAAACGATTTGTCTATAATGATCTTTATCTACAAAGGTTTAAAGATGATATCTAAACATATTTTTTGATAGAATAGTGGTTTCCGAGTTGTGAGTAGATTTATAAATTTAATTTTTCATTTCACATTCATGTTATGGTAGGGTCACCAAAGTGAACCTAATTTTAAGACACTCTATTCCCCACGAAACGACTAATTTTCGAGACATTACTTTTGAGTGGCGTGACTCAACGCCGCAGATTCATCTCGTAATTGATGCTTAATAAAAAAACTAGCAACCAATCCTCAAAATCCATATAACGATCAATAATGATATACAGGCGGTTGCATAAGATCTATTAACATGAGTTCTGACAGATTTAAATATAATGTAATAAATGAAATAACTGTCTGGGGCTGTATTTTCAGAGCATTTCTAAATGAAACACCATTTGCACATACCGCGAGGATTTAATACAATTCTTAGGCAAATGTGTTGGTCTTATTCACATATGACCTGCGCTAGTTTACGGCAATCTATATTATAATAATAATATACAAATTATGGTCACCTATAATGGTATATTGTTAAATTTATCAGACAAAATGAAGAGTAAGGAATAACTTAACACTAGATTCCCTCCTACTTAGGTATATTTTTTTTATCTTCACGCTATATTCCACATATAGCAGAGCAAGCAGTGAGTACATAAGAACCTAGTGTTAAAACACTCCGCTCACATTTTTCCGCTAAATTCTAGACGCCTGATTGCCTGTTGAACGGCAGAACTTAACGCCGCGCTTTGCCTCGATACCAGAACGAGGAAATTAAATTATGAAATATTTCATTTCCCTGAGTGGTCCTTGAGTGGAATTTCCGTTTGTACCTCTGAGCCACAACTGGCCTGATACCTATGGACATACATACAAAAATCATTACAGTCCGAGGACAAGCGAAAGTGCTAATGTCACAGCCACAGGTACAAACACCGATAACGGTCACGCATTCCGATTTGCTCGGTGGCTGTGACGAGATGGAAGCTGTATTGTTTTAATTATTAATAATACTTGTTTAAGCTGTCAGATATACCTATATGGAATAGGTACAGTTGATTTAGAGTTAAGGTTAAAATTTTTAGCTTCCCGCATATATTAGGGTACTCGAGAACATAATGTTAAAACACTCCGTTACCCACGCACTGTCAAATTTTACACATGCATGATTATTAAGTGATGGAACTCTTAGTGGCACGCTTCGTCGTGTTACCGTTCGAAGAAATGAAAATAATAAATTCCCTCAAGTGGGAACAGAATTCACAACCGTCGCGAATACAGTCAGACAACCTATTAATATTTACAATTTGTTCAAAACGAAATGTTTTGAAGTAAGACAACCTCAGACACATGAATGTTTAAAGAAGTTCCTTGCCCCGGCGGTATTCAAAATAAAATAATTCAATGTAAACATAGTATAAACACGCCGTGTTTACTCGACGCGTTGCTTGTATGTATGTTTTGTTTAACGTGTTTTAGCGGTTAGTGATCAATGAATTTACGTATAGTACGGTCGACCAGTCGTGGCCTTCACGGAATTCAAGAAGGTTTGCTGTAGATGGCGGATTTTATTTTAGGGTTCTTCTTCCTTTCGATTATTTTCTTCCTCCGTGAAAACTACGAGTGCAACTTCAAGGCCGCCACAACTTGACGACCATACTGTACTCATGAAGGTACATAGATACAAATTGGTTTGTTTAGAAAAACATTATTTAAAAATATACCGACATCGGCATTCCTTTACAATGTATATACATATCTACAATCATTCTTATTTTTTATGATAGGAATAACCTAGAATGCTTTATTTTTATTTCCTCGCTGTAGTAACAAGACAAAGCGGGGTGTTGGCTTCCGCCACTCAAATAAACATAACCAAAATATGAACCAAAATACAATATAAGCATAATGTCTAATACTAGGTGTACTCTGCCTGTAATTTCCCTAAAATAAGATACTTCGTTAAGGATATATATCGATAGGTAGATTTTTTAGCTTTACGCTTTATTCTGCATACACCAGGACATATAAAGGGAACCTGGGAACCTAGTTAAAACATCTTGGTCTCCATTTTCTGCCGAATTCACATCCACCAGATTCGCATTGCTTGTTAAGTGCCGCCTCGTTACCAGAACGAGAAAATGAAAATATTAAAATTTTATACCCCGATTGGGAACCATCAAAATGTGCCTGCACAGCACACCACATTGTCGTTGTCACTTTACAGTACAAACACACTGTTCGTATTACAGTAGCACTATTAAGATATAAATTATCTAAATAACGGTACAAAAACGGTCAAAGTCAGAGAAGATTTTATCAATATTGTATATTAAAATAGCCGTACTACGAGAGTTCAGGAGTTAGTGAAGCAATTAAACACTTTTACGGTCCATCTAGCATCTTAACGAGGTTTTTAGTTGTCTTTATGTGAAATTGCTTCCTTGAATGTAGCGTTCTAGTTTATAGCTCAGCTGATGTTGTTGAAATGTTAGTGCTAATATAGATAAGGGATAGCTGTTTCAACGTGAGGGATCTAAGTTCAAATTCTGTATGTTAGGAGTATTTTCATAAAGGCCAGTCGTGGCGCAGGGGTCTTTGTAAGGATGTGGGTTTGATAGTCACTCTAGGACATGAAATTAGTAACGAGGTAAAGCGCAGCGTTGAGTTCCGCCACTTAGCTCGCAATTTGTCTAGAATTGGACAGTGGAGATTAGGTGTTATCAAAGATTTCTTATGCAATGTCAATAAAAGTGGTAAATTGTTGATGTCCAGAAAATTAAACATGTAACATTTCATTTTCAATAAAATATTTTGATTTTAAACGGAGAACAATAAGTTTCACTAGGCTTAGGATGTATGTAAAAATAAAACCCCTTTTTATACATTTTTCAGAATTTCTTAAAGGCTGGAGAATCCGAAACAGAACGTTACAATTTTTTTTAAGTAAAAAATATTTCGTTACTGTGTGATGGACAGACAACGCACAGACGAAAGTACAGAAGTTAAAATGTTGAAATTTTATATGTAGGTAAGATAAGAAGTTTCGGGGACCACTAAGTAAGAGATGGTTTGTCGAAATTCTTACAAAAATTGGAGAAAATAAAAAACGTAAACGAAAAGTTGTTTACGTAAATAAGTTATGTAAAGTTTAGTAAAATTTATTAATATTCAAAGGAATATTAATAAAATTTACTTTATTTTTTCTTTGTTTAAAAATTAGTACCTACTTTGGTCTGTGGGCTACAAATCTAAGCAGAGAAAATCTAGTGTTTCCCATTTTCCGCCGAATTTTACGAGGTATTGCGTGTTGAGTGACGGAACTCAACGTCGAGCTTCTTAACTTGGTGCCAAGGCGAAGAAATGAAAATATTGATAAATAATAATTCATTTCCACTAGTAGAGATCGAACCCACAACCGTCGCATTACAATCACATCTTTCAGGTCCTGCGTCACGACTTTCGTCAAGCTTCATACATACGAGAGTCTTCATAATATATTCTACAATATTAAAAAAAGTCTTAAAAATAAAATAAATGAACTTTACGCTTCAAAAACTATACAGACTAATCTAGATCCGGTTTAAAGCTGTTTGCTATCAGTTTTTACAAATATTGTCGGCTATTCCTAATTGAGAACACGCTTGTAGTGAAAATAATTTGTGGTTGTAATAGGGTTGGGAGATTTTATTTTTATCAGTAATATAAATATAATTGTGCAAATTTTAACTTGCAGTAAAGTAAATGATTTTTGCAATAGGACATTTGGTTTTCACGAATTGTACACATTTTAATTATTATAATAAATAAAAATATTTACTTGAACCGTATAAATAGAGTAAATCTTGCGACCACGGACAATAGTAAAATATTTTCTAAAACCTGTTTTCGAATACCAATATACGCTAATAATCTGGTTAAAAATTATTAATTTACTTGCAATAAACTAAATACAACGTATGTAGGTTTTTACAAGTTTGGTAAAGGAAAAAGTAATTGTAGATCTCCATATATTATATTGCCCATATATTATATTATATTATATTGTGCCGTTGAGTCCTGCCACTCAACACGCAATACCTCCAGTATTCGGCAGAAAGTGGGCAACAGAGTATCTTAACACTAAGTTCCCTCTGCCTACCCTGCTGCATGCGCGATACAGTGTGAAGCTGATTTTTTTTTATATATTACATTAAGCGCAATTTCATTGTACCAAAATGTCATTTAATTTCTAAAATGCTGATATAAATAATATAGGCCTTATTCTTAACTGAAGGGCTACCCAGATATACGTTCCTGAAACAGTCGTAAAAGCAACCAAATAAAGTATTCAAAATCAAAACATTCTTTATTTAATTAGGCATTCATTGCAAGCACTTTTGAATCATCGAGTCACATAGAAATGTTAATAGTATCAGTCCCACACTAAGCTACCAGCTTAGAAGGCAATTCCGAATTTATGATAATTACATTTCAAATATTTGAACACAATATCCATATTACTTTGCCTATATTGCCTTATTAAATCTATTAAATTGGCATTTCTCCACTTACGAAAACTGGCAACCCTAAACAGCAGATGTACCTTATATTTCGAAGGTATATTGTAAAGGCGGGCGTATGGCGAGCAGATTTAGGCGTCAAAATAAACTTTCAAGGGCAATGCACTGTAACTACCGTGTGGCTACCCGCTACCGGCTAAAATAAATATGGGTACTATCCTATCTGAGGCATGTATGAACTTTGTTCTTATTCATAAAAGCTGAGTGCTCTTTGAGTTTATTGAAATTATCATATAAAGATGACTGTACGGTATGTAGATTGGAAATGATTGAGCTGAAACTGATATGTAGTTTAAATATTTCATTTATTATATTAAGATTCATCGTGGAATGTGTATTTATAAATATCACGGTTGTAGGTTCGATTCTTATTCGTGGGAATTAATTATTTTTATTTCCTCGCTCTGATAACAAAGCAAAGTGTCGTTGAATTCCACCACTACTACCTCTGCCTACTCTGATATATGAGGGGTGCAGGGTAAAGCTAAATAAAAAATGTTAAATATATAGGATGTGCCACTTTCGATTGTTTTGAATTCAAACGCTACTCAAAAAATATTAGGTAAATATATAATATTCAAATTGTTACTTATTTAAATTGGATCTATTTATTTGTATAGATTCTACTCCTATATTTAAAATGGTTTTCGCAATTTGCAAATTTTATAAAAATCTTTGCATTTTTTCCTATTTTTCATTCCTTTGTAAAATGAACGAGTAAACTTTACGTAAACAACGTTAGCACCGCCTCCGCTAATTTGAGCATAGAGCTCTTTGTACCGAAACCGAACAACTAACTGTACAAAATATTTAGATTTGAATTTAATTGTCCATTGTAATAACAGATGTATTGTGTTTAACATTTTAAAAGTGTTATTCCACACTTAGGAAAGAAAAATACTTATTTAGAAAATATAAAAATTTGAACGTGCAGGACTCGAGCCTGCGCCTCCTGGAAACCGACCAGGTATGGTATGTAGACTGGTCGGTTTACAGGAGGCGCGGGTTCGAGTTCCGCTACGTTCAAATTTTTATACGTTTTCTAAATAAGATGTATGGTTGTATGTAAAGTAAAATATATCGGAAATTACCTATGTTCCACTGTAACGTTTAGCTATTCTATCATCCATTTTTAAATACTGTGTCTAAAGCTATGGTACCCAACGCTACGCTTCCTCAAAAAAATATATATAATAACAATTTAAAAAATATAGATTAGAATAATATATTTTTTAGCTTCACGCTGTATCTCACTCGTAGTAGGATAAACGAAGAGAAACTGGGAATCTAGTGTTAAGGCACTCCGTTACCATGAAGACACATCAGTTCACCACTTTCCGCCCAATTCTTGTGGCATTGAGTGTTAAATGGCAGAATTCAACGCGCTTTGCCTTCTTTCCAGAGCAAATTATATCAAAATATCAAATATTTCACTCCTCCGAGTTGGAATAGAGCCCACAACCATCGCGTTTGTAGTCACACGCTTGCGTCCCTGCGCCACGACGGCCCCAAAACAATTCTTTCAAGTACAAAAGAGTAAATATACAATTTTAATTGTTTCGTACTTCTAGTTCAACTCGATGACGGTACAGTGGGCGTTGGCTACATAGAGGTCACTGATATTTGCTTACAGAATTGAATGTTTATATTGAACAATCCTGTTTACTTTAGTGTAGTAAAATCTAAAACATGTATATATAAATACTATAGAGAAGACATTTCGTATAAACATTATTATTTATTATTTTTACACAAACGAAAGATCTGATGTTACTGCGTAGGTAAAGAAATCAGGATTACTATAATAAAAATAATGAATAGAAATAAATGCTGTCGAATCTCTACTGTTAATTATTGATTTTTTTTTTAATTTTATTTTTTATTTTTAATTATATTTTAAAGATTAATTGTTGATTTTCTTGCCGGGACGTCAAGTACTGTTTGTAAGTTTGTTAAGTTATCCTCGTAGCTTGGACGTGGAATCTCTAATACCTGCGCTGTTAGAATACTGATACAATATGTCTGTAGCGGTTTCGATTTATGGCCCTTTCTTGGTATATCTGTAGCTTTAATTGATCTAATATGATGGTGATCAGCTGTGCAGTGGTCGATGCCTGCTTCGGCAATGGAATTTGTTCCGCTTGTGATTTTAGAAAATTTTATTACATAAAATATAAAATTTGTTATTTTATAATATTGTAGTCGAATAAGTGGTGACCGAAATCATATTTTACCAGGCTTTGACAGCCTACCTTACAAAATGGATGAAGACAAGAAAAAAAGCAACATAAACAGACGTACACATAAATAAGTCTATATAAACTGAATAGTAATCCTAAATAATAGTTTTGTTAGTCACGTCTCACCATTTTCAATTCGATTGTTGATTGAGTTTAAGCCCGTGGCAATATCACATAAATTGGTAACAATGTCGCACGTACAAAGCTGCCAGCGATAGGATTTATTGAGAGTATTCAAATTGGTCGTATTTAACGGAGATTAAGTACAGTTAGTCGTTTACTGTGACACACTTGAGGTTTACTTTGTAATAAAGACATGTATCGGTTATAAAAATCTGATGGAGACGTTAAAGTTTTACAATGCATTTTTGTAATAATAGTGACATTTATATATGAGCAACAAAAGCGGACCAAAATTACTGCCTTGAAGTACTCTTAATAAATAAGATAAAAGTTTATCTTCTGTTATGAAACGACTTGGAAAGAGAATATTATAATATTTTCATAGTTAATACGACTGTACAGTCATCATCATTCAGTGCAAGCGACATGTAAGAACCATACACCACATAATGTGATTCAAAGCTAGATCCGCAAGGTCACGGTACAGCCGTCACGCGTTCCTTCATTTGTGCGCTGGCTCAAGTTATTACATACTTTTGACAAGTGAATTTTCGAGAAGTGAAATCTTATGTTACTTTTCCATTACTTTAAGAGCATTATTACCATTTTAGTATTATTATGATGTTTTATTCTTATGTTTTAACTCGTTATTACATATTACATATGCTTTCTTTTGCAGATTTTGAGTAGAAATGAAAGTGTTCAGGTATTTAGATTTTTTTACGACCAGTTAATTTTCTCTTTTTTAATTTTAAACATCATCCTTAATAACAGAATTATTTTTAAATATCACGATTACACTCAAATCTAGAGTCTGTAATATAAATATACTTTATCATAACAACTTTTGAACTATCTTTAAAATTTTCAATAGAAATTCATCATATATGCACCAGTAAATCACTTGCACCCAACAACAACTGGTCGCAGACGTAATAAATAGCTGAGAATTACGAACTGTGAATACGCAGTGTCAAGACGCAGTAAATATGTCCTGCTTGATGTCGACTTGTCGTGCTCTATCCTTGGTCTTGTGGCTGTTTGATAATCTTTATCTTTATCTATCTATTTTTAGTATTTAAGAAAAAAAATGGGTATTCACTTTTCACTAGCATAGGTTTTTAAAATAGAGTTTTAAACATAACATCTACTTTTTTACAACACTTCTTTCTTTCCTAAGTGTGGAATGACACTTTAAGAATGTCAAAATTATTTCATAACATCTTTCATTAAACCTGTATTCTATATTGTTTTAAATTAAGACAAAATGGACTTAATTTTAATGTTGTTTTCCGTCTTTGTCTTAATATTGTGAAACAAAAATTTTAAAAATAGTTTAGAAAAATAAAAATAATATTCTTGAATATCATCTTACTTTTAACATTTTGTATAATATTTAATAGCTTCACAATGTATCCGACACAATAGGTTAGGAGCGAACTAGGGAATCTAGTGTTCAAACATTTCGTCCCACATTAAAATACTCCGTTCTCCACTTTCTGCCTAATTCTTGAAGCATTTCGTGTAATATAATATATATTTCATTCAGTGCGTTTTTGACAATGGTATTAAATAAAGTACTATACAAGTAATGTCTTATATTGACACTAGAATTGATATATTAACTGAATACGTCAACCTATCAACTAATCTAACGTCAGACATTACATACAATTGGGACATCAGCCAGACCAGATCATTTCGCCGTTTTATCTCGTTAAATGTAATTCTGTTAAAGCGAAAGAAGCCTTTGCCCTTGTGTTATTTATAACCTACCTACGTCGTGTACTTTGGTGATTTATAACGCACCTATATGTAGAGTAGCTACATATCAAGCAATATGTGATTTTAATTTCAGCAGCGACAGTAGATATTAAGGGATTTTCTTTAAGCTTTGTGATTTTTTTAGGTTCACGCTAAGCAGAGGGACCTACAACCTAGTGTCGAAACACTGTTCTCATTAAAACACTTCCATTCCGCCGAATTCTCGAGACATTGCGTGTTGAGTGGCGAAACTCAATGTCTCGTTTTATATATCAGAGCGGGGGAAGTAATTTTTTTTAAACATAATCATTCCTTCGAATATGGATCGAACACACAAATATCGTGTTTACAGTCAGACGCTGGCCCACTGAGCCACGATGGATTTTTATTAACGGAGTTCTTTGACACAATACGCAGCTTTACGTTTTTTCAGAGGGATCTCTGAAAAAAAGTAAAGCTGCGTATTTTTTTCGTGGAAGCTTTTGTATATTAACTATTTCTTTGATAATACTCACAAATCCAACCCATCTAATTAATTATTTAAAAAAACAACTCCATCAATCTTAGACACTTTTTAAATTACTTCGAAAAAAAAAAACAATCTACCTCCAAGTATTGTCTTTTAAGACGATTCAAATTAAAAAATGAGATTTGATTTCAAGCTTTGTCGAGTTGAGTGGCAATTACAAATTTCACCGGAGCGTCAAGTGTGACGTCGGACCGAAGTTACCGTTCCCATAACGGTAGCGGTAGCGTATGGACCATAATTAGTTAAATTGTTCGCCTCCCAATAATTTACGCTACTGGGCTTGCTGCAACAGATACCCAAGACGCCATTGTTTCTTATATCTAAAGTTTATTATTAAGATTATTATGTTTATTATGTTCATGAGGCCAGTCGTGGCGCAGGGGCACAAAGTGTGACTCCAATGCCAGTCGATTGACTGGTTGTGAGTTCGATCCCTCTCGAGGAGATGAAATATTTATTTACATTTTTATTTTCATTTCTTCGCTCTGGTGTCGAGGCAAAGCGCGGCGTTGAGTTCCGCCACTCAACACGCAATGCCTCCAGAACTTGGCGGAAAGTGAGGAAAGGAGTGACTTAACATTAGGTTCTCTCTGCCTACCCTGCTGTGTGCGGGATACAGCGTGAAGCTGATTTAATTTGATTTAATTATGTTTATGGTAAAACCTATTTATTATAATAATGGTTATATGTAACTATAATAATAATTGTTTAAATATAATATTATTTTATAAAGAAACTTATTTTAGTATAGTTAAAATATCAAATTACGTTTTTGTTTAACTTAACCGCACCTTTAAATGATTATACATATTGGAATAAATTACATGTTTACGATAAAATTTTGGCAAAAACATAGAACGTTTTTGTTATGCTGATATCAAAATAAATAATATTATATGAAATACACACCAAATCGGAGCCCATCGTGGTGCAACACAAGCGTGTGAGAGTAAACGCGACAGTTGTGGGTTCAGTGTCATAGGGGAGAATGAAATACTTTTTTTTTATTTTCCTTGCTCTGATAACAAGGCATAGCGCGGCGTTGAGTGCTGCTATTCAACACGCAATATATCTATCTTATCGAAATCCAATCTAGCTTAATAATCATTATCTTATTACAGCATTTTCATTATACTTCGTTTATAATGAAGAAATAACACACATCACATTTACCTCGCAAAGCAGGACACCTTGAGTTAAAACACTGCATTCTTCATTTTTCTCACAACTGTCCAAAAATTACCTACTGAGTTGCGGAGCTCAACGCCGCGCCAAATCTAATATCTTATCAAACAACAAACTCAAACAATACAAAAGTATGTAGATACATGAAAACAGATCAGACGTACCCTCTGTGCCCGGCCGCGCACCGTTACCGGTATTTGGGTCGGTCCGCCCGTAGCAGTATGCCACGAGTTGACGATGTTATTTATATCAATTAAACACGCGTTGTGTCATTTTTGTGTCTGTCCGTACGTTATTGGGTTAGTTGGGGTATTCATTCTAATAGGCTGTAATGTAGGTATCATAGAAGGTATTTTTTTTTTAGTTTCACGTTTTTTTCCTCATATGGCTGGATTGGGTGAGGGAATGTAGTGTTAATACATTCCGCTAAATTTTTTTATTTTTTTTTTAAATATTGCTTATTGGGATACAAAACTCAACGCCACGCTTTGTCTATTTGTTAATTTTTATTATAGACTTTTTTTATTCTTAAATTCTGTTCGTTTCCTTAAATTGTTTAGAAATTGCGTAGTTATCTCTCGTTATTTAACCTAAAAGTAAGGGACCAACGGATATTACATTAAATTCCGTAAAATACGAGAAACGTTTTAATAAACTACTTTTCCTAACGTTCGACCGTAAAAGGTGCTTTTCACAGTTGTAATGTAAATGTACTGTCGTAATTTCATTGTTTATGCGACAGAAATATTATAATAATGTTATTTGTACCAGTGTCAAGTTAGTAGGTCGAATTTCTTATTAAACATTGTACTCTATTAAGAGCTAGCGACCCGCTCGCGGCTTCGCCTGCTTGATCTTTATAATTATTAATTTACTAATCTGTATTGCCTCCAGAATTCGGCAGAAAGTGGGGTACAGAATGTCTTAACACTAGGTTCCCTCTGCCTACCCTGCAGTGCGCGGGACACGACAGCGTGAAGCTGATTTATTTATTACTTTTGTTTTCTAGTAAGAATATCGTTTTTAAAACTATATCTCTATCTATATTGAAAATAAAAGTTTCAGCCAATTTAATAAAACAGTTATTTATAACAAATATAGAGTCATTGCGTGTTGAATTTTAGAAATCAAAGCGCTTTTTTATGTTACTAGAGGAAAAGAAAATAATTTCTTCCCCCCGATTAAGAATCGAACCCACAATCGCGTTCACCGTCGCGTGTACCGCTGCGCCACGACGGCTTCCATAATACGTTTCATAATTTTATTTGTACGCACTTTCTGTAGTATTCCAAAGCTTGAGTTTAAATCATTATCTTTATAGCGTTACGGTAATGTTAATAGGAATACTATATGAGTAAATAAAACATAACATAATATTGTAGTAATATTCTCTTTGAGTTTATGTTAGATCTCATCGAATTTTGACCAGTGGATTATTAGATACTGGTAAGAGTTTCCATTTATTAACTTACCGCTCAAATTTCATTTTATTTTATTCTTTTAACATAAGCTTTTCTTGAGTGCCGATTTTTGAGATTGTCATGGCGCAGGGGTAAAAACGTGTGGCTGTAAACGCGATGGTTTTGAGTTTGATTTCCACTGACAGGGGAGTGAAGTATTTAATAGTTCAATTTCGCTCAAAAAAGCGGCGTTAAGTTGAACCATTTAAAACGAAATGTCTAGTGAATTTGACAGAAGGTGGGGAACGGAAGTGTTTTAATAGGAACGAAGTGTCTTAACACTAGGTAATCACATTTCCTCTACCTACACTATCGTGCGCAGGATGCAGCGTGAAGTCAAAAAAGATAGTTAATCGCGGCAGTTGTGGATTCATTTCTTATTCGGAAACGCAACGTTTAACAGTATTTTAAACATGGTCGGCCGCCTAGTCTGGTATATAGGGTATACACCGTGAAGCTATAAAAAATATTCCTAACATAGTAAATATATACATTGTATATAACATACGTACGTGTTTTCCTTAATGACATGACCCACAAGAAGCTACACCAGCTACGTGCCATACAGTCTGTGACGGAATGTCGTCGATTTTGTCACTTATGCGTGACGACACTCGGTGTTATTGTGTTTGAATGGTACGAAACTGGGAACATGACCCCCTTAGCAATATGCTATGTGAGATATAAAATAGTAAATTAAATCAGTTTCACGCTGTATCCCGCAAACAGCAGGGTAGGCAGAGGGAACCTAGTGTTAAGTAGTCCGTTCCGCACTTTCCGCCGAGTTTTGAAGGCATTGTGCGTTGAGTGCCGAAACTCAGCGCCGCGCTTAGCCTCGACACCAGAGCGAAGAAATGAAAATATAAATGTAAATAAATATTTCATTTCTTCGAGTGGGGATCGAATCAACAACCAGTCGATTATACAATGACACTGAGCCTCAGCGCCACGACTGGATATGAGAAATCATTTAGTAAATACTCATTAAGAAGGGTACGAAACCGGGAATATGACCTCCTTACCAATATGCTATATAAGATATCATTTACATACTAAATACTTATTAAGTATGTGTTCAAAACGTGACAGTGTAAGTTTGGATAACTGTTTAGATTTCAATTATTGTATGCGACGTTGGTGACTTCAGATTCCGTTTAGGGTACAATTATATATTTTTTTTAAATGTTAATGACCTAGTTCAAGAACTTACCAATTAATTCTAATCTCTTAAAGCTGCACATACCTGCAAACAAAAGAAATTTTATTATTACAGAACAGAACAAGAATTAAAATAATATTATTTAATATCTAGTACTATAACATATTGAGGCGGCCGTCGCAAGGGCACAAGAGTGTCAATATTACGTAGCAGTTATGGGTTCGATCCCCACTCGAAGAAATGAAAAATTATTTATTAATATTTTCATTTCTTCTTGGCACCAAAGCAAAAGACTGGCGTTGAGTTACATCACACAACACGCAAAGCCTCTAAAAATTTAGCGTGTTATATTAAAAGACGGAGTCTTTAACATCAAGTTCCTTATTTTTTACATTTTCAAAGTGTTATTCCACATTTAACCCGGCGGGAGTGTGGTGAAGAAAAATTACTCAAAGTATATGTAAGATTTCCTTGTAACTCTAAATGCGTATAAACGAAACTCAATTCCAAATTGCGGAGGAATTCTGTACGTTTATTCCTTTTATTGGCATTTTCTTGAAATATGATGTTAGCATTGATAGCTGCCATTAGAAGTCCATAAAAGATCGTCATTGGCCAGCGTTTGCTATTGCGAGAGACATCATAAGTTGCGCTCAGTTCGTCGACAACGTCTACTACAGCTTTCGTCGAGTTATAAAACGTAATAATTTTCGGCTTTTTCTCATCTTGAGAAGAGTTGAGAGCTTGCTTCATCTGAAGAATACTCTAAACTTCGTCAAGCAATGACATAAGTCTTCTTTCACTGCTTACTATTTTTGTTTATAACCTAAAAAAATGTAATAATTGGCAAATAAATAAACGGCATTTCATGTAAAATCTACTGTTGTTATCGTAAATAAAAATGAAATCAATAATAAATAAAACCAAAGCAAGAGCTAAAAAAAATTGTTACAAAATGTATACACATTTGACGTTTGCATGCATGTATTCCGAGCACTGGCCGGTGCAACACTGCGATCACGCCACTTTCCCCTCCCACAATCCTTCCCTTCCAGCTACACAAAGCCGTTAAAATGTAACATCGCGAATTAAAATTATATAGGGATAAGAACTGTCCTAGGGGTATATCACACCCCACCACACTCCCGCCGGGTTAAGAATATACTTTTCTAAATAAGTATCAGATTCCCCTTTTTACGCTGCTATATCCTCTGTGGAATGCGGAACGCTGGTGAAGCTGCTTTTTTTTCTAAAATGATGGGTAATTGTAAATATACCAGATTTTTAGGCCAGCTGACTGTAAGCGCGGCGATTGTAGGTTCAATTCGTATTCGGGGACATGAATTATTTTTAGCTCTCGGCTAGGGTAACAAGACAAAGTGCGGCGTTGAGTTCCTTCACTCAACACATAATGTCGAAAACTGGACGAAATACTAGGCTCCTAGGCAGATGCCTACCACGCTCTGTGGAAAAAAACGTAAAGCTACTAGATTTGAACTCACACCTACAATAGAAAGCCACCTCAATCACACTAATCATCATCAAATATTGATTTAAGCTATAAATAATCAAATGATAGAGATCGGTATGTAAATGAATTGGTAACGCTATTTTAATAACATACAGACGACGGGAAGCGACAGTGGGTCAGATTCATCTATCTATACCATAATATATAAAATAGTTGAAAAATATGTCTGTTTATTTAATATTTTTAAGAAGAATCATCGAGGGTTACGGAGAAATAGTAATAGAACTATTATACATATATCTGTGATTTTTATAATTTTTGTCTATGTGTTTTTACACGTTACAACTTAGACAGAATGAAATCATTTTCTTGGGCTTGGGAAGGACATAGTGTGTTGGGATATAAGCATAATCGATCAGCTTAAATATAGAAATAAAAATGGCTCTAGCAGCCAAATAAAACTTTTTTTAAGATAATATATATTTCAGTGTTGGAGATGTCCCGAAACATCTGATGTGAAACTCTAAAAAATTAAATGCTAAATTCAAGTCATGCGGCTTTGATTTCTGCCATTTAAAAATTAAATAAAAAGAAAATATACCAGATTTTTTTTTCTGCCACCTCCGTATCAGATTTTTGCCATTTATGACGCTATATTCCGAAAACTGGGAAACGCAGTGTCTTAACACTAGGTTCTTTCTGTCTATCCTGTCATATAGGATACAATATGAAGCTATCAAAAAATCTACTCATAATGTGAACAAAATTGCGAGCACCAACTAGTCACATCACAACAAATATAATTAGCAGTACATAAACATAGCAACGGTAACACGCTTATGTGAACTGTAACTATCTGTTATGGAAATGGCGGTTTTAATTAAGAAATGGTTTCAAATTATTAAGTTAAGTCTTCAGTAAATGTTAGTTGGATTTCATTTTAGTGTTATACGTGACATTGGGACGTTTTTAACCGTCTTCAAATAAAGGTGATGTTGTGTTTTAGTTTATAGATTTTTTTTAAAACACTACCTATTAATTCATTATTATATTGTATTTTTTTTTAGTATCCCGCTCATAGCTGGGTAGGCAGAGGGAACCTAGTATTAAGACACTCCATTGCCATTAATTCTTCACTTTCCACTGAATTTTGGAATATGAAATATTTAATTTTCTCGAATCGGGAATCGAGCCCACAACATATAACGTTTACTGTCACACGCTTGTGCTCCTGTGCCACGGCTGACCTCTGACAAACGAGAATGTCTGTGTTTGGATAATCCATTAAGTACGTACGTTTCAGTGAAACTTAAGCATATCTATTTGACCATGCAAGCAAAGCCGCAGTCAAGGGCTAGTGTATATATAAAATTGATAGAATATAGCGGAAGCCACCTAAATTTCACCACAGGAAGGCTAATAGGGTGATGACATTGTTTAAATCGGATTTCGCTGTAATCTTGTAAAACCGTACGTGAAACATTTTATATATAGCAAAGTATATGTATATTTAAACTAAATATTTTCATGAAAAAGTATTCTCAATTTATATTAGATATAAAAAATCTAATCAGCTACACGCTGTATCCCATTCACAGCAGGGTAGGTAGAGGGAACAATCCGTTCCCCTTATTAGGTATAAAATGTTTTTGAAAATTTCTGCACTATGGTGGATGCAGGGGTCACTAATTTGAACTAAATGAGGAGAATAGAGTTTCTTCACCAGGTCTCTGTCGCTCGCTTCGTCCACTGTCAGCAACCCTCATACATTCCCTCCACAGTACTTATACTTGTTACGCTACCTTTCTCCAGTAACATATCGTGTCTTCGAATATCAACCGAGTTCTCCCTCTGCCACTCTTACCGCTCACACTTGCTTCCTTAACCATTTTTACCATCATTTGATCCTAAAATTACCTAAAAAAAATATCGACCACAAAGAAACTGCCCGGTAGAAACGACCGATAACAAATGTTCCAAGAACAAAGTAGCTAATTTAAAATCTGCTAGATACATTCTTATTTATTGCACATATTAGCGGAACTAAATGGCCGCCATTACTCAATCGGGTTACGCTTGTAAATCAAAATCAATGACGTTGGCATATTGGTAGCCGTGGTGTATTATTTTAATAGTTTTATCTTTATTACGAGGTAGTCTGTGATCGGGACAACGTTCGATGTGGGTTCGACTCCTTCTCGAAGAAACCTTTCTGACGTTTATTTTCGTATCTTTGCTAGTAGACAAAGTGCAGTGTTCAGTTATGCCACTCAACTCAATTCAATATTGAAGTTTTGCGGAGAATGGGGAACGGAGTGACTTAGCACTTGTCTTCATTTGAAGAATCTGCTATATGCGGGATATAACGTGAAGCTTTTTACTATAGTGAGTGTTTGAGAATACAGTTGGTTCAATAGTAGTCAGTGAGTTGTGCATTTCTTTAACAATTTTGTATACAAATGTATACAAAACTGGTAAATACATAAGATAATTTAAGAACTTTGTCTAAAACCCTAAGCTAAGAACTGAATGAAGAATAATTTTCACGACATTACGTGTTAAGCGGCAGAACTTACAACTTCTCTTTGTCTTGATAAATTAAATAAAAATCAGCTTCACGCTGTATCCCGCACAGCAGGGTAGGCAGAGGGAACCTAATGTTATTAAAACACTCCGTTCCCCATTTTCTGCCGAATTCTGGAGGCATTGCGTGCCTTACCTTGACACCAGAGCGAAGAAATGGAAATATAAATTTAAGTAAATATTTCATCTCCTCGAGTGGGGATCGAACCCACAACCAGTCGGTTTTACAGTCACACCTCGTGCCGCTGCGCCACGACTGGCTTCTTTGTCTTGATACCATAGCGAGAAAATCAAAATAATAATAAATACCACCAAATGAAAATCGAACCTATAACCGTCAGACGCTGTGCCACTGCTCCATAACCGCTTTATAAGTAGCGTAAAACATATAAAACATATGAACGCATAATATATTCCTGTCTCTCATACAGAATGAAAGTAACATATTTGCAAATGATGCTACAAATGGCTTAGTTTGTTGTGATAAATGATTTCATCATTTCGGTCGGTCATACCTCGTAACGTATGGAGATGGATCGACGACTAATGCAACTATTAACATAAATGAAGTTGTTAGTGTAAAGTAAAATGGTTTGTAATGGAAGGCGGTGCATCAGGTTGATGGAATTGCGAGATGGTTGCTTTTACATTGCTGGTTTTAATGGTTGCTGTATACTTCAAAATATGTTTTATTTTTGCGATTCTTTAATAAAATTTTATTATGTGATGGTTTTGCTCTAGATTTGTTGGTTGTATAAAGCTAAATGTAACTGACTGTATATTCTGTTCTATACGAAGTTATACTCGACAAATATAAGTTGAAGTATTGTGTTCTAAATTTTAAATATAATATGTAAATGTCACTTAACTAGTTGCTAAACTCTACAGTCTGTGCATTCGCTTCGACCACTATCATCAACCCGCACATACATTCCCTCTGGAGTATACTTATGTTTTTTTTGTGAATTTTAACCCAGTATCACTGACACTGTCTCCTCGAAGGTCAACCGAGATCTCCTGCTCAATCTCTTTCCACTCACACTCACTTTTTGCCATTATTTCAATTCAACGTCACACGTACAAATCAAATAACTATTTCTATTATCTGTGTTCCTATATCTATCAGCTAAAGTACCAAATGCTAAAATCAAACAGAGTTGCGGGCTACCACTAGTATTCTAACATCGTTCGGGGTCACACAAGTGGCTCATCTCCGCCCGTCCTACAAAACAAACGCAGATGCGTACAGAATGCTGGCCAATTACGTTACGAACAAAAACTGCGGCGACGTAATGAGCGTTGTGACGTTAGAATGTTGGCCGTCCTCGTGACAGGGTTACTTCGTATAGATAGATAGATAGATAGTAAAGATTATTTTATTTAGAATTCATCAATATTAAGTTATAGCTTCACGCTGTATCCCGCATATATCGGGATAGGGAAATGACAATGTTAATATACTTCTTTCCCCACGCACCGCCCAATTTTTTATGATTGTGTGTTGAGTGGCGGAACTCACTTTCTCTAGTCTAGTCAGCAAAACAAATGTAAATGAAAATAATGCATTACCGTCAGAGGGAATCGAACCTACAGGCGTCAGGATTATAGACAGCTTGCTCGCTCGTTCTGTGACTGCAGCACCACGGTCTTATTTATACATACATTCATATGTTGATACTAAATAATATGGACCATTTTAAAACAGAAGCATTAACTTTACGGGTAGTTAGAAACCAATTTTTTTTTGCTCAAGTGATTTGTCAGTCAGCACTTAATTGTTTTATATACAGACAACATTTAGCACAATAACCTATAGAGTAAAAAATTGGATGTGCGCACGCGCCGCTGTCGGGTCGATCGCGACGAATTGTGGCGCACGAATGACACAGCGGCCTAGTTGTGGCCTGCGTGGTGCTAGTTTGAGAATGGTTAGAATATTTCTATACATAGTTTTTATACATTAAATAAACCCAGTCATGGTGCAGTTGTAACGCGACGGCCACGAGTTTGGTTCTTACTCGAGAGAATTAATTATTTAATAGTTTTATTTCTTTGATCTGATAACAAAAAAAAAGTGCGGCGTTGAGTTCCACACTCAACAAGCTATGTCTCTTTTTACCCTATTATTCGGGATAAAGCGTGAATTATCTATGAATGTTTTTTTTTAATATAGAGCGGTACAGCTGGAAAGTCATCTGTGATGATTGATTCAAATATCGTTAAGATAGAATCTACAGACGCATATAAGATACCTTTATTTTTACATATTCCAATCAGTCAGCTTCACGCTGTATCCCGCATGCAGCAGGGTAGGCAGAGGGAACAGATATACCGTTCCCCACTTTCTGCCGAATTCTGGAGGCAATGCGTGTTGAGTGGCAGAATTCAACGCCGCTTTGCCTCGACACTAGAGCGAAGAAACGGAAATATACATTTAAGTAAATATTTCATCTCCTCGAGCGGGGATCGAACCCACAACCAGTCGGTTTTACAGTCACACTTTGTGCCCCTGCGCCACGACCGGCCTAATATTCCAACACAGTACTCTTAATGTAAACGGAAAATGGAAACATAGTAATCTAGTATTTGAATTAAGAATAATAATTTTAATGTTTATTCCAAATAAATAACAAATTCGCTCTCACTATGACCACACGACGAAACGAGGTGAATTCTATTAATTTTAAGTGTATGATTGATGCAAGTAACCGCTGGTCGGATTCCGCAGTTATGGGAGTTTGGCACGACACACTATTAGGTTAGGTCGATTTAGGCAATGGACGAAATACGGTATAAACAAATTGTTTATAATATAGTTTTATGGCCCATATGGTGAGGGAACCTTATGTTCACTTCGTTCCCCATGCCTCACTCAATTTTCGAAAAGCGGAATTCAATGTCGAGGCTATGTAGAGGAAATGAAAATGATTTATTCTCACTGGAAATTGAACCTACAACTGTCGCGTTTTAGAATTTTATATAGATTTTATTTTATTAGAACTTGCAACCGTGGTCAATATTATATTTGCATAATGATACTCTATTTTTAATAATAGATATAACTAGTAATAACAGTTTTTTTTATTAAGTTCTACAAACAAACTGGTTCTAATATTGTAAAATAACACAAAAAACTATGTGTTCTTTTAATTGGAACACTTATGCCGTCAAAATTAATTTGCCACATCGAAGCCTGTAGATCATATCGATTTATATTGTAAAAAAATTACTCAGAATATACAAAACTGTTTTCATATTATACATTATAATATTATGGCATCGATTTTTTTGTATTTTCTTCTTGGCTGAGGTAAAGGGTACATAGTGTTAAGTCACTCCGTTTCCCAGAGAACGCTCAATTTTCGAGATTCCGTTTTGAGTGACGGAACTGAACTCCATGGTATAATTGTAGATTAATTACTACAAAATTTTATTCTTATTATGAGATAATTACAGTTTAAAATAATTAGATTTTTTTAAATATACTACATAATAAAAGATTTTTGTATTTTTACGATGTCTTCCGGACTATGTGAGGTATATAGAGTGAAAAGTAAGTAATGCACCTTTTTGCACAAAATAAATCATAAAAAAATGCTTTAAAAAGATAGTGTTGTATTTGGATTTTAATTTTAATTGCGTTACCTGTAATATTGCTAATTAGTTATTTTGTTAGTAACATCTTTGATTTTCACGATTATTACACATTTTAAAAGAAACTATTTAACTGATTTATCGTGATATTTAGTAATATACATTTTTGGTAGTTTGATATAATAATTATGTCAACTGACAGACGAATTCCACCTCAGTCTACCACCACGTGTGACCACGGACTACTGCAAAGTATTCGAAACGTCGGGTTTCCAAAAATGTATAATACTAAATATATGCGATTAATCCGGTTAAATAGTTTCATTTAAAAAGTCATTTGTTTCACCAAAATAATAAATACTGTAAAATCTCCTAAAATATATATAATTATATATAATATATATATATATATATATATATATATATATATATATATATATATATATATATAATTATAATAAATAAAAACATTTAGAACAACCATTTTGGAATATTTTTACGAGATCCGCTACGTTCTCAGAAGTCGTCGACACTCGAGTCGCATATTTCGTTCTTTTTTTTTGTTTCATAACATAAAATCGTTAGTGATTAAAATTATCTGGAAAGACATGTAGCTTATTTTATATAGAGTCAATATTTGCAAAATTGATTTAATTAAAGCATTCGTTAAAGGTATGATCGATTATAGGATAGTCGTCGTCCGCAACTTTGTTAGTTGGGCTTTAAGATTTTTTATTTTTATATCCCAAATAGCAACGTTAGCAAGGGGAACCTGGGAACCCATTGTTAAGATACTTCGTTCTCATTAAAACATGTCCTCATGTCGAACTCGCAAGGCACACAAGAATGTGTGTTGAGTTGCGTAATTCAACTCCGCATTTTGCCTTTTTACCAGAGCTAGAAAATAAAAAAGAAATCAAATAGGAATCCATTCTACAACCGTCGCGTTTACAGTATGCAACAGACACACTACTACTACGCGACAGTGTAGGCCATTAAATTTAATTATTTCTTATAAAATTATTTTTTAGTGCTCTTATACTTACATTCTAAATTTCACTCTTCAAACCCTATCGTTTCGTGTACATTACCGGTCAATCATACAGTTCTAGAAAGAGTAACCAAGAGTAAGAGTTCCGGAAACGGAATTCTGAAGCGTAATTTGTGTGTATATATATATATATATATATATATATATATATATATATATATATATATCTCTTAACATTTTACAGAAAATTAATTGAAAATATTAGCAATTTAGGTATACATATTAAACGAATATATATGACATATTTAGTCTCCAATAAAAATGGCCTAAAATATTTATATCTATTTTCTTTGAAACTTGAAAAACTCATCTTGAAAAAAGTTAATATATATATATATACAATAGTTGTGGGTTTGATTCCAACTCCGATCAGAAGGATTATTTACATTCTAACTCCGCTAACACGACAGCCCGGGTTGACTTTTCCCATTCCACGCCCAATGTCTCGAAAATTGTGCGGCGTGTGAGGAACGGATTGTCTTAAAACTACGTTCCCTTTGTTTACTTTACTTACTACTATATGGAGAGAGTAATGCAAATCTATAAAATTTATTACTAATCTTTAATCTATAAAATAAATTTATATTTCCATTTCTTCACTCTGGTGTCGAGGACAAGCGCAGCGTTGAGTTCTGCCAATCAACAAGCAAAGCCTCCAGTATTCTTACACTAGGTTCCCTCTGCCTACCCTGCAGTGTGCGGGATACAGCGTGAAGCTGATTTATTTATTTTTTATTTATAAAATAACTTCTCGTACAAGCCTTTTCAAGATTAGTTTTTTTAACAATATTTAAATCTGCGCAAAACAACATTAAAAACTTAGAATGTGAGCTAAAAAATCAAAACGCACATCATTAGAAAAAGGAGATACATGGAACATGCAGGCATACCTACATAAAATCTAGTTATATTAGATTTTCAAAGGCCAGACATCTGGTAATTACATCAGTTCATTTCTATATATAGCCATCAAGAGCTCGAGCTAGGTTTTTTAGACATCCTGTATACGTCCTATCAATGCCATTTGTAATCGTTTTTGCCTTTTTTTAGCTTCCCGCTGTATCCCGCATGTAGCAAAGCAGGCAAGTGGCGCCTAATGTTAAAACACTCGGCTCCTCACTTTCCGTTGAATTTGTGTTGAGTGGTGGAACTCGTCATGCTTTGCCTCGACATAAAAGGGAATGAAAATATTCAATATTTCAGTGTCGAGTGGGAATCGAACCCACAACCTGTTGCATTTGGAGTCACACGCTTATGCCAGTGTCACGATTAGTCTGAAAAAATAGTCAACGTTGTTACTGTATCTATTAATAGAGCCAGACACCTCAAAACTAGTTTTAATTAATAAATGATCTTAAACATAGATATAAATTATGAAATATCATTTTTTCTGCAAAATTATAAAAAATCTTAACATTCGACTCGAACTTATGAAAATTAATTGAAAAGCGAAGACTAAACACGCATAACCATTTCTCAATTTTAAACGTACTAACTTGGGGACCGCAGTGTTAGCACTAGGTTCCCTTTACTTATCTCTATATGTGGAACATAGTGTAAACCTAAAAACTATATAAAACACATACTACCTTGAGCTGAATTCAAATTTAAAATCATGTGTACAGTCAGACATCTTAACTCCGTTTATTAAATATTTTTAACATTTTTTAAATTGTTATTCCACACTTAGGAAAGATACTTATTTAGAAAACATATAAAAACGCTTCGAAATTTTTATACGCTTGTTACAACTTATTTATGTTATGCGCAGGTTCGAGTCCCACTACGTTAAAATTTTTATATGTTTTCTAAATATGTATTTCTCTCTTGCCAGGCGATAATTCTAGGTTGTCAATAATTAATCTTTGGGTAGCGGAAATTTGTAGAAATCTCCCTACAGAGATGCTAACAACATAAATAAATTGTTACAAGCGTATAAACATTTCGACGTAGCTTGATGAGGACGTATGGCTTAGTGGTCAGAGTTTCCAGGAGGCGTGGGTTCGAGTTCCGCTACGTTAAAAAATTTATGTTTTCTAAATAAGTATCTTAACTCCGGTTAAAATGGCATTTATCATTTATAGTATACACACACAGCCTTAACTCAGAAATGTTATATAAGAAGATAATTGTAAAAATAAAACTCCAAATAACATTAAAGCTATAATATAATAATAATACAGTTAAAAGAAGCAAAGTATTTAGGGCATGTTACCACAACTTAATGCAGCTTGAAAGTAAGCTAAATAACTTTGGCATTTATCGTTTTATATGTGAATTTTAAGTAGAAGTGACAAGGACTGTTTAAGATCGATCTGGAGTGTGCTCTTTTATTTTGTTACTAGCCACCCGTTCGCGGCTTTGCCCGCTCGTATTATACGATTATTTATTTTGTCATTTGAATTCTTTTTGTGATCTATTAAATCAGCTTCACGCTGTATCCCGCACACAGCAGGGTAGGCAGAGGGAACCTAGTGTTAGACACTCCATTCCCCACTTTCTGCCGAATTCTGGAGGCATTGCGTGTTGAGTGGCAGAACTCAACGCCGCGCTTAACCTCGAAATCAGAGCGAAGAAATGGAAATATAAATTTAAGCAAATATTTCATCTCCTCGAGTGGGGATCGAACCCACAACCAGTCGATTTGGCAGTCACACCTCGTGCCGCTGCGCCACGACCGACCTCGTGATCTATTAAACATTATTATTTTAAAGACTATGTAAAATGGTAGCTAAAGTTTTATCCAATTCAATAAAACATTTAATTTATAGCAATATTATCGAATATTTTTTTTATTATTTTGACATTACTTTTTTATTTAAGATTTAAAGAAACATTAAATGTTGAGGAAAGTTTCGACGGTTCCTAGATAAGGTATCGAAACTATTTTTAATAGTAAATTTTATTGCTATTTTGAAATACTACTAACAAGGCTGGTTTTCGATTACATACACGTATAAAAAACGTATAAATAACTATTTTTTCAAATGTTGACAAAAAATCTTTAAAAGCACTTCTTAGTAATTTAAACATTTTATTTGAATCGATTTTTTTACTTTAGATACTTTACCTAGGGACCATTGGTTTGTCATAATACAACAGTGAAAACTGCATTAACATCGGTTAGGTCGTTTATGAAATGAGCGATATCAAGAAAATTTCAACCCGAATTTGAGACATTGGTGTTACGACGGAACTCAACACCGCAATTTAACTAATCAGAATGAGGAAATAATAATAAATTCCCCCCAGTAGAGATCGAATCTACAACCATTGCCGTTCATTTTTCCACTGCACTGGAAGAAAGTTACAAAAAAAACCCCAAAACACTGTAAATTTGTACATATTTTTATTATAAATTTATTCTTTTACATATATTTGGCCCAAAAATCCTTTTTGAATTATGTTATATAGTCAGAATTAATGAATCACTTTGTTTCCGCTTGTAACGTCAACGCGCCTTGGTTATGATTGATATTTTTAATTATGTTTCCAGACATTTTGGCACAAAGTTTATATGACAGCATAAGGAATTGTTTTTTGAGCTAACGTCGTGGCGCAGGTCTCACAAGTCCTCGACTGTAAAATGACGTTTGCGGATTCGATTCCCTTCCGGGAGAATAAAATATTTAATATTTTTATTTCCTCGCTGTCTTATTGTACCTGCTGCTATTTAAATGCCAAAAGAATTCGGCGGAAATTACGGAAACGGAAGTATCTTAACACTAGGTTCCCTCGACCTAGCGCGTTATGTGCGGGACATAGCGTGAAGCTCAAATAAAGATTTTTTTTATCAGCTTCTTGCTGGATCCCATACATAGCAGCGTAGGCAGAGACAACCTAGTGTTAGTTGGTGTAGTCTCCTATTTCGATATTCTAGGGTTCAGTGAATTCAACGCTGCACTTCATTCTACAAAATCGGGAAAATCAAAATAGTACATTCCTATGAATGAGAACCGCAAAGAGTGTGGGTTTGATGTCCTCATATAATGCTCCTAATTATTAGACAGACATAGACAGGGAACCTCTAGAAAAAATACCCTGATCCAATTTCCGAGACATAGGGCGTTTTATAATGAAGAAAATGAAACCAAAAAGTTTCAATACATTTTTGCAAGAAGATTGAAAACAAAATATGAATAATAACTAAGTATATCTATTTATAGTATACTAGTGTACCATTTAAATTTCTAATCGAATATAATATATCTTCCCGGCGTAACCAGCATTTCGCTATGAACCGGTTGTACCAGCTCGTACAGCTCTAATCACATTATCACTCATATGACAATAATCTTATTTTTTCAGCTTCACGCTGTATCTCGCATAAGCGGGATAGACAGAGAGAATCGATATCGAGACACTTCGTTTCCCACATTCAGCCAAATTTAAAATTGAAATCAGCGCTGCGCTTTGCCTTCTTACTACAGCGAGAAAATATAAAAGAATTAATTCTGCCGAGTGGGAAATGAACCCGTATCCGTCGAGTTGCTGCGCTAATAAAGTTTATAATTAATCAGTAAAGAATTAATTAACATTATTTAAATTTGAGAGAGCCATAAATAAAGTGAATATACTGGCTGCCTACTGTTTAAATGTTATAGAATTTGCTATTCGACACGCAATATACAGTTAATTGTTAGAAGGGATATAAAATGACGTTACTGTAGTGCAGTGGATTTGAATGATTAATGTATTCCGAACATAGCAGGATCGGCAGACGGTACCTACGAAGCTAGTGTTAAGACACTCCGCTCCCATTAAATCACTTCCGTTCCTCTCTTACTGCCAATTTTTGGAAGTATTAAATGTTGAGTGGCGGAAATCTTTGTGCTTTGCCTCGTTACCAGAGCGAAGAAACGAAAATATTAAACATTTCATTTCCTCAGAGTAGGAATCGGACTCACTACTTGCCATTGATGCCCTGCGCCACAACTGGCCTCATCATAAAATACTTTCCGTAAAATATTATATGAATCCCTAATTAAACGGAATAAATAGAAAATTAACTTTCACGTTTAACGTCAAACGGGATAAACCGTCGCGTCGTTCCGTTAACAGAACGCTCTTTGATCGATTATCTCGAGACACTGCCGGCGAAAGTTTAATTGGACGCTTTAATTGCTAGGTGTAGGCGGTTTTTGAATTTTAATAAAATAATTAATATTATAATATTTCACAGCGGTGTGTTGTATTTAGTTGTTATTTATAGACTGCTGTTGCTTGAGAAGTGACCTGTTAACCTAGTGTTAAAAGACTCTGTTTCCATTGAGGCACTTCCGTTAACCACTTTCCGCTGCATTCTGGAGCCAATGCATGTTGAGAGGTGGAACTCAATGCCGTGCTTTGCCTGATTACTAAAAAAATATTTAATATTTCGTTTTCTTGGGTGGCAATCGAACCCACGCCTGTACTGCCCCTACGCCACGCCTGTACTGCCCCTACGCCACGCCTGTACTATTTGATGACAAGGAGAAAATATAAATAGAAGTATATGTATGTATTATTTTGATTGATAAGCTACATTAATGTAAAATTTCATCTAAATAAATCTGTTCATTAGTTTTTACGTGAAAGTGCAAAAAACACACATCCTCACAAACTCACATTTATAACATTAATAGGACTATATATTTCGTATATAAAACTTGATCTAAATACCTAATCATTTAACACCATGTAGGTAACGTAATAGATACTTTTGTAATTTAATCAGTTGTACAAAAATCCGAGACGCGGTGAAATCAGGGTGAAATTGTAGTAAGAAAGCAACTCGTTAGTATGCTCATGGTGCGTGAACGCTAAAACTGACACCGAGATCGACCCGAGATAAACTTAGAAAAAAGCTAAATTTTCTTATAATGGGTTGTTATAATAATCAATCAATCAATCAGCTTCACGCTGTATCCCGCACACAGCAGGGTAGGCAGAGGGAACCTAGTGTTAAGACACTCCGTTCCCCACTTTCTGCCGAATTCTGGAGGCATTGCGTGTTGAGTGGCAGAACTCAACGCCGCGCTTAACCTCGACACCAGAGCGAAGAAATGGAAATATAAATTTAAGTAAATATTTCATCTCCTCGAGTGGGGATCGAACCCACAACCAGTCGATTTTGCAGTCACACCTCGTGCCGCTGCGCCACGACCGGCCTCTGTTATAATAATAAGATTATATTTTTATCTTAGTATAAACTTGTATTATGCATTTATTTAAAACTAGCGACCTGCTCGCAGCTTCGCTCGCGGCTCGTTCGCTCAAAGACGTATGGATATTGTTATATAATTTAATGAAAACAATTACTTTCTGGCAATTTTGCCGAATAATCTAATTTATATCGATATCATTTTAAAAGCAATTTTTTTTTCTCAATTAATTTAAATAAAATAAACACTACATGTTAAAGGAAGTTTGTCTGAATACAATGGTGAAAACTGCACATAAATCGGTTAAGCCGATTAGCCTGAACGAACAAACAAATAAACAAAACCAACAAACAGACATTTTTTTTGAACCATTGTTCTGGGTTCTATTACCATTGAAGATGTCTCCAATAATAGATTAAATTCAAGTAACTTCAATACACAGACAGCGAATAATACCCTACAATATTATTACACGCCTACCCTGCTAACTTCAGGATACAGTGTGAACAGACAAACAGATGTCAATACAATTTATAAAGTCAAATAATATTAGCTTCACGCTATATCCCGCACACAGCAGGGTATGCAGAAGGAACATAGTGTTAAGACACTCCGTTCCCCACTTCTGCCGAATTTTGGAGGCATTGCGTGTTGAGTGGCAGAACTCAACGCCGCGCTTAGCCTCGACACCAGAGCGAAGAAATGGAAATATAAATTTAAGTAAATATTTCATCTCCTCGATTGGGGATCGAACCCACAACCAGTCGGTTTTACAGTCACACTCCGTGCTGGTGCGCCACGACTGGCCTCAGTAAATTTATATTTGTAAATGTAAATATAATATTTATATTTGTAAATGTAAATATAATATTTACATTTACAAATATGAATTCAGTAATGACGGATACGACACGGCGTCCATTATTTAATCTCGATTTCGTCACTCCAACGTATTTAAAAATAAATAACATTGACGTGAGTAAATTGAATGAACATAAAACAATCAGAACCATATTTCACGGTTTGAGAGATAATAATTTTTAAGAGGGAAACACGTCAACGACAGATATACGGCCGCGGTAACCTCATTCTGGGTACCTATAGCACTTTCGATTTTATTCATATAGGCTATAAAATTTTGAAAGTTAAAATTTGGTAATTATGTAGGAAAAAAAGTAATTCAAATATTTGAACTCTTTTAGGAATTCAATATCTAGAGATACTTAATTATGCATAGTTTTAGCCTAGTTTAAGTGGTAGATAAAAAATCATATAGTAGGTATGTATAGGTATATAGAAAAAGTTAAAAAAGTTACGCATCTGCTGTTTATTTTTAGACTGTATCCCGCACACAGCAAGAGTAAGCATAGGGAACCTGAGAATCTAGTGCTAAGCCACTCCGTTTCCACTAAGATACTTCTGTTTTCCACTTTTCGCCTAATTCTCCAGAATTCGGCGAAAATAGTGGACTAAAAAAGTGGAGAACACGGAACAAATACAAGTAGGAATCGAACTCACAATATGTCGCGTTTATCGTTGTGTGCTTGTGCCCATGCATCAAGACAAGGTATCTATTATTACGTTGTAATTGATAGATTAAAAATGAAATTAGGATATTTTTCATTCCATAGAATAAATTTTGTGTTTCTGAATAAAATGTATTTTTTTTTATTGACACTCCATTAGTATTTCTACACTAATAACGCAATATCACATTCTACTAATAAGATAATAAAGGAATAGAAGTCAATAATAAATATAAAATTAATCAATTCATAAACAAACATACAACAAAAACAAGTGACATCACGAAAAAAAAAAGTACACCATAAACAATTTTTTGCAACTGTCACAGATACTGAATGAGCGTGTGACATACACGTCAAACGGGTAATATAATTGAGAACTGTCAGTGAGCTGTCAGTACAGTAGAGTTTCAGAGAAATTAGTGGTACAGTGTGGCACTGCCAAGTTTTTGTCGACTGACATTGAACTTGATCGCGTAATAAATGTTTTTTAAGCTTTCCATTTTTTTTTAACGAAAATGGCGGAACTCCTCTCTCATTATTCATATAATGAAAATGATTCATTGCCCCAAGTGGGATGAAACTCTCAACCGGCGCGTTTGAATCAGAAGCTATACCGCTGCGCCACGACGGACTTGATATTTTTTTTCAGCTTCACACTGTATCACTCATCTGGCAAGGTAGGCAGTGGCAATCTAGTGTTAAAACACTCCATTTTCTGCTGAAATTACCAGGCATTGCGTGTTGAGACGGAAAACAAAGCCACGTTTTCGTCTTGGTACCAGGGTAAAGAAATAAAAAAAATAATTCATTCCTACGAGTGGAATCAAACCCTCAGCCGTCGCGTTTACATACAGAAGCTGTGCCCCTGCGCCACTACGGCCTCTACATATGTATATGTACATATATAAATAAATTATTGTAACAAAACAAAATGCCTTATGTTTTATGTTGTTTAAACATGTTTGAGGTACGGCATTTATGAGACGGTAAACATATCCGATAATTAGTATTAAATTCTTGCATTGCAATAAACTTTATAGAATGTTAGCACCTAATCAATATAAAACAGCTTGCATCCTACATTTTATATAAATAAATACTTTTAATATATAAATATATTTTTTTAATAACAGTTATACAGTGGCTTCTGTGATTTAACAACCAATCGGGAAAAAAAATAAGAAAAGAGAGATTTATCACTATAATTTACTAAAAGTGCGACGCATTCTATTATAAATAGTAAAAATAATATTTAACATTTGAGGCCAGTCGTGGCAGGGGCGCAAAGTGTGACTGTAAACTCGACTGGTTGTGGGTTCGATCCCCAGTCGAGAAAATGAAATATTTATTTTAATTTATATTTCCCTTTCTCCGCTTTGGTGTCGAGGCAAAGCGCGGCGTTGAGTGCCATCATTCAACACGCAAAGCCTCCAGAATTCGGCGGAAAGCTACCTACCTTGCTGTGTGCGGGAAGCAGATTTATTTTATTTAGTTTTTATATTTAACATTATTAGGTAAAGACCGTCGTGGTACAGCTTCTGATTGTAAATGCCATGATATTGGATTCGATTATCACTCGGTAGAATGAATTATTTATATTTCTTCGCTCTAGAAAAAAGAAAGCTCAAGGTTTAGCTAGGCCCATACTGGAGGCATGTAGTGTTTTAACACTAAGTTCACTCTGTCTACCGCCTGCTGTGTGCGGGAAACAGCGTGAATCTAAAAACATATTAAATTAGGTTTAAATAAGGATTTTATATTTACTAATTACCATAGTAATGTCAGTATTGTCTGTCTGACAGGAAGCTACAACCGGTGCGACTAACAGTTTTGGCTGCGAGGCACCGCGCCGGTGAAAAATTTCACAGCTGCTCCTTTGAAATGCAGTGTAAAAATATCGTTGGTATAGAAAATGTATGAACATATGTAAGTCTATATCTGTATAAGTGAAGGAATGTACAGGGTGTGAGTATGTGCACATTGTCCAATCAACATATTAAAACTTATTATAAGGTTCTTGGATAGAATCGAAATATACTTAAGCATTCAAAAAAAAAAATTTGAATTTCACTTTCAGATTCACGTTTTATACCCCTCTCAGCGGGTCAGTTAGAGGGAACCATATATTAAAACACTCCGTTCACCACTTTCCGCCATATTCTGGAGACATTGCATGCTGAATGGCGAAATGCATCGCCGCGCTTTGCTTCAACTAAAAATATTAAATATTTTATTTCCAAAAGTGGGAATCGAACCCACAGCCTGTCGTGTTTACAGTCACACGCTTGTGCCCCTGCGCCACAACTGGCACCAATATATAATAAAATTGTTCCACCAATTTATTTCGATTACAAATACTTTACTACCTATTACTGTGAAAATCGTCGTAAAGGTCATCGCTAATTCTAAATACGTTGACTTTGTCATAAATAAAATTCCTACTAGCTATTGTTTGGAATTGGGAGCGTACAGTTATACTGGTCGATTTTTATGCAACACGTTTTAGTATGGCGTGTGGTGCATGAAAAGACAGGATTAAAGTTAGTTCAAAATATTAAATCAATTTCGAATACCTGTCGATATATAGGAGTAGGGTACCATACATTGCAAGAGTGACCATGTCGATACGAGCTGAGTACCCTCAAAAAGTGCGTCTATCTCCACCTTAAAGGCCAGCAACGCATCTGTAGCACGACACCGTGCAACACCAGAGGTGCTACACGGGGTCATGGACGGCTGTGGTCAATTACCTTCAGGTGACCAGTACGCTTGTTTGCCTTGTTTTTTCCATAAAAAGGACCATATGAGTTTGATGAAACTTGGAGTTCCTTAAATTGGAATATAAAATATTTAAGTGAATAGTTCAAAACATCGTCACGATATGACTTTTGATTTTCGAAAAATTTGTATCATAGAAAAAAACTTCTTTCTGGGAAACTAATAATTTAGTAGTGTCCCAATTTTCAAGACATCGCTTGTTGGGTGGCGTAGTTTGGAAAGTTATAGCATATGAATGAGATGAATGAATTCTCAACACGCTTGTGCCTTAAAGCCGTCTTCGGCTCTTGGGCGGATCGTATCAGGAAATAAACAGTGCCCTCTGCCAACTTCCTTACCTAACAGTACTTACTATAAATCAATTGTCAAATATTTCCGTTTAGATGATTAAAATAAACCCGTAGTAGCGTACCGGCGAATGCCTTGAAAATTGTGGAAAAAAGAAATAATATAAAAATTAAAAAAAAAATGGAGGCGATCAGAGCAATTTTATGACTTTATGTGTAGATGACATGAATGTGCATATTTTCCACATAAATTATTGTTATAAACATCATATCCATAAAAGTACTGACGTCCACTGCTGATCCAAGACTCTCCATGACGATCAATCCTGCTCTGCCTGTGGTTTTATAAAAAAACCTTTATCTTTCTAATAATAGTATACCAGAGCGATCGACCAGTTCCTCGATCATCAAACCCACAAAATTAACCCATTTATAAACGCCACCACCACGCCGTCCCCAATATTACCATATCAACCAAAACAATAACTCCAGTACAATTTCGCAATCAAAATACCAAATCCGCGAAGATGACAATAACGTAACATTAGTCATGTTAATACTGTGCGAGCGTCGCGCCGTCGCATACATAATGCATCAAGAACGCATCTTATTATGTGGAGTTTTAGTTTTTGTTGGGCTTTTACGGTTGACGCCATGAATATTGAAGGCTGAGCTGGTAACGCCATGGAGAGGTTTATTTGAAAAAGGACAAAGAAATATTATTAGATATATACCTTGGTACGGCTCGATGCAAATATATGTATGTACGTACATGCTGGTACATGCAGTTTGGAATATGTCTTAGAGAACAGAATTGTTCATAAAACGAGTTGTACATATTTAGAGAATGTATTTATTTTATTATAATACATTTCGATTGGACGGTGGTAAGAAAAAAGAATGATCCGGAAAATCGATATCTTCGTAGGAGGTGTGGTGTCAGTTTAGAGGAATCCACAATGACATTTATAAAGCAAGATTATCTGATGAGAGAGGCAGCATTGACCTTCGAGAACACAGCATCGATCAGACCACAGACGTCATGCTTTCTATGTGATTTTTCTCCAGTATCAACTGGAGGCATAAATAGCACGTGGACCTCCTCGCAGGACATGTATGAAGAGGTTGATGACAGTGGACGAGGTGACAGAGGTTTAGTTTAGGATAAAGGATGCGAGCGTGAAATTAAAAATATATGGATTTAATATAATAAATTAAAACATTTATAATTGCGTATTTCTGCATATACGCAGTACCCGGAGCCGACAGTAAAATATGATCACTAATTAGTAAATAAAGTAAAATCAAATCCCGCAATGTGTCGTATCCCGCACACAGCAGGGTAGGCAGAGGAAACCTAGTGTTAAGACACTCCATTCCCCACTTACATAAAGTAACTGGTCATAAAATGGTTAATTTAATATTGAGTCAAATTAAGACTAACAAAGAAATATTTAAACTCATTATATCAACAGCAGCCTCTAATAGGTACGTGCGTTGTGCGTATATTGTGAATCATAGTATGTAATGCGTTTTTTAAATATCTTTTTTATCTTTTTTGTTCACGCACCTGAATTTCACTACTATTCTTTGCTGTCGGTTAAAATTTAAGATAAGGCGGAATGCCGTAAGGATATGCCGTATACAGCAGGGTAGGCAGAGGGTAGGGAAGTGTTCAAACACTCCGTTACGTTGGTGCGTTGGTACCAGAGCGAGAAAATTAAAATATTAATCAATAACAATTGATTCCCCCAGTGGAAATCGAACCTACAACAGTCGCGTTACACCCACACGCTTGTGCCACTGCGCCACGAACATAAAGATACTTCTAATAATATTAGCTACAAATATCACTGTAACTACTACCTGCATATATTCCCTTGCTTTAAATGTTCATTATGCATAAGCTACTGCACTTAGGTGTGCAAATTTCACTCATACGAAAATGTTCTCTAATAAAATGCAAATAGAGGACAAATTAGTTTGAACTAAACAAGAGCTTTATGCACCCCAGACTGTCTCGAGTCCATCAATGATATCTTCCTGGAAAACAACCGGTGACATTTGCCATGGCAAGAATTACCTTTCATGACTCAAAATACACAAAATAAACTTTATCACAATGTGTTAGAGTTGAAAATTGATAATAAACGTAACATTTTAGTGTACTTTTTGAAATTTCAACTCTAACACCCAAGATTTAAGATAAATTTCAGCAAAATCGAGTAAGAAACTATTATAAAGTACGTGCCTAACAGCTGTTTTGTCTGGTCTTTGTTACAATTTTCGTCGGCGCCAAGGAACGGCTAGGTTCCTTTGTGAGGGACCCTAGAGACGGCGGAATGAGTTGTGAATAACCCTTTACTGTAGAGCTTTCAGTGTGGAAAAACAAGGATTTTCATTTGCAAATGTATAGGGTTCTTTAGTACTACGTAGCATGAAGCCTTGTGCGTGTCTTGGGAATAAGTGTGAGTATAGTTTTAAATATTTTTTTTTCTTTTAGTCACTATTTGAACTGTAGAGTTTTCTAGGGTTGGTTAGTAGAGCTCTTAGTGAAATCCCTAAAGGAACTAGAGAATGGGCACTCATTAGTTCTTTTAACTCATCTATAAAAAACATATAGGTACATGAGAAAGAGAACAGAGTTCAATATACAGTTTTTTGTGACAAGTAAAAGATATAAGTAGAATTGACGTTTTATGTGGAAAACATAGTGTTAAAATATCTACTAGGTTACATAAAATAATAATAATAATATTTAGTAGTATTTATTATTGAGGCACTGCGCTCCTGGGGAGCGCAGTGCCGACTGTGGGACTCTCCGTCGAATTCTAGAGGCATTGCGTGTAGTGTGGCGGAAGTCAACGCCGCGCTCTGCATCGAGTAAAAATTGAACCCATAACCCTCTGTCGCCCTCACTACCCTCACTGCCATATTTGAAGCAATTTAATGTTATTTGAAGCAATTTAATCATATAGAGGCCAGTCGTAGCGCAGGAGCACAAAGTGTGACTCTAAAACCGACTGGTTGTGGGTTCGATCCCCACTCGAGGAGATGAAATATTTACTTAAATTTATATTTCCATTTCTTCGCTCTGGTGTCGAGCCAAAGCGCGGCCTTACGTTCTGCCATTCAACACGCAATGCCTCCAGAATTCGGTAGAAAGTGGGGAACGGAGTGTTTTAACACTAGGTTCCCTCTGTCTACACTGCTGTGTGCGGGATACAGTATAAAGCTGATTTAATTTTGATTTAATTTTTTAATGTTATTTAAACACAAACTGACCTCTCTTAACGCGGCTTCTAATGACTTTAATTATATAACGTTCTCTAGTGTTATTAAATCTAACACCTACATATGTAATATGACTTCGTATCAAGAACGACAGGTCGAATTCTTTTATAGTGATGTAACTTCAAATCCGGTACTTATTAGAGTGTAAAAAAACACATAAGATAACGTCGTAGGATCATAGCGTCTGATTGTATACGTGACGGTTGTGAGTTCGATTCCCATTCGGGAGAATCAATTTTTTTTTATTTCTTCGCTCTGGTAGCAAAGGTTCTTTTAAATCATCTATAAAAACATGCTCGGGGTTGAGTTCCGCCTCTTCACTCAAGATGTTGTGGCAAGATTGTGAAAAAAAAGATAATAATGGGAATCAGAGTGTAACATGGACAACGACTAATAGAACCGTACGCTGTAGTACGGTATCAAGACAAAGTGCGGCGTCGAACTCCACCAATCAACCCGCTCTTAGTCTCAGTTCACTCAGCTATACGCGGGATACAGCGTGAAGCTGTAAGTACGTCTGTTAAATTAAATTCCTTTAACTAATGATTTTATTTGATTAAATTTATATATATGGTATACCTACAGTATGTTATATTATAGTGTTTTCTTATTTAAAATAAAAAAATAACAATCAAAAAATGTAATTATTAAAAAAGATTGTTTTCCTAGAGATATCTTTAAAAACGTATATAATTCTGAAGTCAGTTTTGGTATTTATTCATTATGAATCACCGTCGTGTGAAATACGGAAGACAATTGAATCTATTTTTGTCTCCCCCAACTGAGATACGCGCCTGTTGCACACTAGAAGCTATACAAAGCTAATAAAGTTTTATTTCTTCGTATTTTTTTTACTTCAAATTTTGTATTAAACTTTACTTTGACTACTAATCATTATTGTTTTATATTTAACTAGTGGGCGCGCGCGGCTTCGCCCGCTTATTTGCACCCTTAGGGGTGAATTAAAAAAAAACCACGAAACACGTGTTCAATAAAATATTTTTAGCAGTCTGAATTTATTTTTTTTAAAAAATACCGATTTTTGCGATTTAAAGACTTTTCCATACAAACTTTCAACTCATTATTTGCACCCTTAGGGGGTAAATTCTAAAAACCATGAAAGACATGTTCAATGAAATGTTTTTAAGGGTCTGATTTTCAAATTTTATAATATAAAAATCGGTGCCGACTTAAAAAAAATCCATACAAACTTTCAACCCCTATTTCATCCCTTTAGCGGCCAAATTTTTCAAAATCCCTTCTTAGTGGATGTCCAGAGAATGAAAATAAACATCTGCCCAAATTTCACGTTTCTACGCACAGCGGTTACGGCTATACGTGTGTCCTCAGTCAGGTACATGTCCTTTTATATATATAGATATTAAGTAAAATTAAGTGTTTACCAGAGCGAGAAAAATAAATATATTAAATATTTCATTTCCTCGAGTGGGAATCGAACCCACAACCTCTAGCGTTTACAGCCGCACGCTTGTGCCCCTGCACTACGAATGGCTTCAAAGTCTGGTCTAAGTTATGAAAAAAAAGTAAAGCCAAATAGCATATTTTTCAGCTCCATACTTTTTCTTGCATTGAAGGACAGACCAAACGTAGTATCAAAATACTGCATTCTCCACTTTTTGCACACATTCCAACTTAAGCTAAGGACTCAACATCGCAATTTGTCTTGATACCAGACCGAGGAAATCAAAATTCACTCCCACAAGCTCCCACAAGCGGAAATCAAACCAACCCGTCATATTTACAGCCAGACCCTGCACCTCTAAACCACGACAGCCTATGTACTAACATATTCTAATTATCCATAGAACTTACAGCAATCATCGCACAGTGTAGGTATGACCTGTAGGTATAGATAGATATGAACCTATTATTCAAGCAATCCATTGACCTTGCCATTACTACACCTCTCACCGTATTGGTAATTATTCTGTATGTAAATACCGCGCTCTAAAGCAACAATCTTTTGTACTTGTGGACGATAAAATGACAGAAATAACTTCTGGATCTTATGTAAATATCAGATTAGGTTCTTTTACGTATTTTGGAGGCCGACGTAAATGCGGTGGTTCTAGGTTCGATTTCAGTCTGGGTTTTTTTTTATTTCAAAAAGTACCTAAGGTTTTCGGAAAATATCATATACATAAGCAGACAAACATTCTGCTACATTTTCACGTAATCCCAGCGGAGCTCAAAGCCGTGCTTTTCATTCCCCCAAGTGGGAATCGAACTCAAAACGTTAACAATCACCGTTAAGAATTAACATTAAATCAAAAACATAACAAGCTAACATCACAAAGAAAACATTCAAAGAAAAGATCCTAAAAACAATGTTTACAGCATACCACCTACAATGGTACCAACATAAATATTCTTGTAATTCGGTTTCGTAGAAAATAGATGTTTCTCACACACACTCACATTCACCACCACAATTACTGACATATTCCTTTTTTAAAGGTAATGAGTGAGTGTTGTAAACAAGACAATTAACTATATGCATCTATTATTATAGTTAAACTACTTAGGTCTCGAGGTAGATCTAGTAGGGTATTATTTAAAAGAATTTCTTAAAAATCCTTTAAGTCATTCAAAGAAAAATATTTCATGAGTACTTAAAAGATAAAATACAGTGTGAACAGTTTACTTTAAAAGAAAAAGATAAATAGAATGTAAAATGTCAAATACGTATAAAATATATTAGGTTCGTATCACTACTGTAGAAATAGATTAAAATATGATGTGTTACTTCATAATTTTAATAATAGAAATATAAAAAAAATTGAGAGGACAGACCTGGTGCAGGGGCACAAGCGTGCGACTGTATATGCGACATATTATAGGTTCGATTCTCACTCAAGAAAAAGAAAATCCTAGCATCGATCTAAAGCGCGACGTTGAGTTTCGCTTACAGAATTCGGATTAGGAAATAGAAAACGAAAGTGTCTGAATGAAAACGAAGTGTCTTTTGCGCAAATGCTTAGAACCACAAGATCGCCATACTCAAATATTAACAAATTCCAACAAAATCTCATACACACACGACAAACTAACCTTTTCTTTTAAAGTCGGTTAAAAATAACAAAAATAAGTATTAAAATAACTATTCTAGAATTTCGACGAAGTGCCGACATACAACAATTATCACTTCTACATCTATACACGTAATACTTATTTAAAATAACTAAGCATTAGAAACCTTTTAAATAAATTGCAACTATTTGTTTTAGAATTGCGACATCAAGGTTGATTTTAATTATATATTCATAGTAAAAAGTAGAGTGGATAGATTTATTTAATAATATTATAAATAGAAAATGTGCTATTATATCTTTTTTTTTCGGTTTACGCTGTATCCAACACATATTGGGCAGAGGGAAGCTAGTGTTAAGACACTGCATTCCATTTAAGACACTACAGTTCCCCATTTTTCTAGTGGCGGAACTTAACTCCGCGCTTCGTCACGTTACGTTATCATGTCCAGGAAATTAAAATATATATATAATAATTTACTCCCCCGAGTAGTAATCGAACCCACAACCGCCGCATTTTCAGTCACAGGCTTGTGACTTACCAATTATATTAAAATATCGATAACGAAATACACAACACAGCTTGTTTAGATTGTAAATTATATTCAATATACACTTCCTGTTTGACAAGTAGCTGGTGATTATTAATCACAAAATTAGTATTGAACTTGAACTCGCAAAAAAATATTTTTGTATTTGAATGTTAATTTAGTTATGCGTTTTTCATACAAAAAAAACACAATTTTTTTTTATAGCTACAGCTCTTGTATATCAATGGTATTGAGGCGATTGTAATGATTGCGGGTTCGATTCTCACTCGGGGTGATGAGCTGTTTTCATTTCCTAGCTAAAGAGCAAGTTGTTACAAAACGCGGCGATGAATTCTGTTATTGAAAACGCAATGCCTCAATGGTTAAAGGTAAACTAGGTTCCCACTGCTTACCCTGATGTTTGCGGGAAACAGCGTGAAGCTACAATAAGAGCAAAACAAGCAAATAATTTTAGAAATTACCGTCTATTAAGTAATAATAAAGATTAGATTGAAATTTCCTAATATTTGGTTAACCAATTCAACTATAACATCAAAACCAACTTATGGTCATACAGCCAGGAAAGATGTGGGTAACATAATACGTAGCTTATCCTTTCAAAAGGACCTTATGAGGTTTCTTCGTCAGCCCCCTAATAGCTGCAGCTTCCGGTTGTGGACGCAAACGGAAATAGAATTATACTTGATAGATAAAGAGAGAATAATAACGTTATTTTTAATAAAAAAAAATCAAAAGGAAAAATCGAGAAATTGGTTTGTCTTGAGCGAGGAAATGTAAATAAATAGTTCTTTAGAGTGGCAATCGAATCCACAATCGTCGCGTTTATGAGCCGCTATGCTACGACAGGTTTTAGTTGGCTTTTTTTAGCTTCATATTGTATCCAGCACATAGCACGGAAAGCAAATGAAACCAAGGCGTTGAGTGTCAAGTGACAGAATTCAAACCCGCTCTTTGACTCGTTACCAGACTGAGGAAATGAAAATAATAAATACTTCATTTCTTCGAGTGGGATTTGAACCCACAACCTGTCGCGTTTTGTCACACGTTACTGCCACTGCTCTACGACGGCCTCACGGTTTTAGTTATTTATGATATTATATACAATAGCCGTCGCACTTCAATAATCGCGTAAACGATAGTCACACATTATTATGATAATTAAATATTAATATAATAAATAGAAGAATTTTATAGAAAAACCTACATAATATTAGAGAAAGTACTACATCAGACCATTTCACATTTATTTAATTTATAATTGTATATTATTTCGATCTTGGATATATTAAAGATGTTTATTCATTAATTTATACCTTCATTTTTTTTCGTTTTACGCTATATTTCACACATATCAGGGTAGGCAGAGGGAAATTTAGAATTTTCTTCTTTCTTTTCCCGTCTTCCGCCAAATTCTGAAGGCAATGCTTATTGAGTGGCGTTTTACCTCGCCAAAATCGCACGCTTATACCCGTGCGGGCTACCGACCTAAAATCTATTGCTCTATAAATATTCGAGAAACAAGTCAAAAAAATTGGAACAGCCATAACCTCCGTAACATAAATATTTACTATATTCCCCTTTTCCCTTTTTTAACACACGCCATTCCCATACATACTTCCCTACTCTGTCACCCCACGTGCCGTAATAAAATCTATAAACAGTTACAGTAAGGAAGTCCGTAACTCGTGTTCCCACTAATTTTAGACATCTGACTACGGAATGGTAAACATGGGTGTTTTACGTTCAACATTATTGTTGTGTTGTTAGATTTTTTTTAATGAATGTAAAATGATTTCGGATTGATTTGGAAAATGAAATGGGAACGATTTCGGTTTATTTTTTAAGAATATTAAAAATAATTAAGAATTGAGTAAATAATTGGACAACATTTTAATTGCTCGAGCTGTCCGGTACAGTGGGTTATTTTTAGCTTATTATTATTCCTATATTTATATATATATAGATCATAATAATAGGTTAAAAGTCAGCCTATTATAATATAAATCAACTATTTACTGCAAAAAAAATCAAGCCAGCCGTTACTGAAATCCACTGTTTCATTCTACCGAAGCCGCGATAAATGAAAACGATAAGAGTCACCTATATACAGATTCACCTATATGCTACTAATATTATATATATGAAGAATTTGATCGTTTGAATGCCTTAACCTCAGGAACTACTGAATCGAATTGAAAAATCTTTTTTGTTGTTGACAGTCCATTTATCCGAGCTAGCCTATATTTCACCACGTAAATCGTTTTGACGTAAGCCATTGTACAGCGCAGGTAAGAGCTAGTCCTACATAAAAAAAAATCTTAGAAAACAATCAATATAACCAAAAATATGAAGTATATTTTAGCAACACAAAAAAATACCACAAAACCCAACATAAAACTCAACAAAAACAATTCCAACACAAAGCGTTATTGCGGTTACAACATACCTACCAACATAAAAAAAAAATTAAACAACAGTTAACTTTCTTAAACACTTAGTAATTGAACACGCGACTAATTAATTTTATGCGCGCATAAACTTAAAAATCCTATATGGATTTCTCCTTATTGTCACGTAAATTGTGATGATCAAAGGAATTCCTTTGGAAGTGATATATTTTCTTAAGTTTATTGGGGACGATGTAATGTTAACCTACATTTGTATATATAGTAGTAATAAAATCGAAATGCTACTATAATATCGATTAACGAAACCGAAAATCCTGATGACATTAGGTTCCCAGGTTCCACCTGGCTACACTGCTATGTTCTGATAGAGCGTGAAGCTATAAAAATCGAAATGCCGTTGTGGCGCAGTGGAATAAGGTAATAGTTGTAAATTCGATCTCCACGGCGAGAATTCAATTATTTTTATTTCACCGTTGTGGTAAAAAAAGGCGCGGCGTTGAGCTCCACCATTCAACACGCAATGTCTTTATTTTTTTTTTAATATTATAATTTTTTTAACATTAAGTTTCTTTTGTCTACTTTGTATGTACGAGATAAAATGTGAAGAACTAACGTCACCGCCAGGTATATTTGTTTAATTATTCTAAATACGGTAACACAAACGACGGTTAATCGCTAAAATGAAACCGGCATCTCAAGATCGAATCCAGAATTGAGAGCGATTTATAAATATGAGCCTAAAACACTACATTGACACAAATAGACTCTAGATTGGAGTTTTTTTATATGAGAGTGATTTATTAAATTTAATTAAAATATTTGGTTGTTGAACAATTTCTAAAGATTCTTACAAAAACTAGTATTAATTCAATAAAATTTTAAATCTATTTATTTACCCATAAAAAATCTCCATCTCTATTTATTTACCCATAAAAAAGTTCAATACACGCTACAACACAAACCATCTGGAACCGGTTACATTATCAGTTCTAACTAATTATAGATAATTTATTAAGTCTCCAAGCCTCTTGGCCATAACGGAACAAACACGCTCCCACCCCTTCCGGCGTGTCATTCTCACGTAAAAGGGAATGGACAAACAGAAATCACTTTGTCACGAGTGGAATGGTGAATAAGATGTCTGGTTGTAGATCCACAATCGTCTCGGATTTGATTTCTTTTCAAACTTGAGGCTAATGCTGTTAGCCCTAC
The DNA here is from genome assembly GCA_013403705.1 of Heliconius hermathena. Lineage (NCBI taxonomy): Eukaryota > Metazoa > Arthropoda > Insecta > Lepidoptera > Nymphalidae > Heliconius > Heliconius hermathena. The sequence goes on along the minus strand of JAAIXJ010000484.1, from coordinate 64,790 downwards.
TGACTTTTACAGCAACACCAGGCGGGTAGGGAAGGGTACTCTGTCTCTAGAGAAATATACAGGCACTATGTAGCTGCCTATGAGGAAGTCGACGGCGGAACACAGGACATTTCGCATAGCAGGATAAGCAAAAGACAAATAATGTAAAGATAATATGACGGAACGGGAAAGGAGGAAGAACGATATTTTTTATTTATTTATTTATTGCCGTAACTGGGGATCGAATTTACAACACACATGTTTTTATTCGATGCTGTCCCACTGTGCCACGACGGGCTCAGGTATTTAGAAATATTTTCAAAGATAGCTTACTTGTCTTAGCAACTTCATTGTTCTTGCTGAAGCCGTCGTGGCGCAGGGGCACAAACCTGCAACTGCAGTTGGTTTGATTCCCCTTGGAGGAACGAAATATTTAATAATTTCATATTCTCACTTTGGTAACGAGGCAAAGCGCGGCATTGAGGTTCGCCACTCAACACACAATGCCTCTAGAATAGACGGAAAGTGAGGAACGGGAGGGTTTTAATGGAAACAGTGTCTTAACACTTACTTCCCAAATTCCCTCTGCCTACCCTCATACAGGATACAGCGTGAAGCTAACAAAAGAGAATAAAAATGTTCTTCTTAACTTATTCCACTTGTCCTAGTTGGTCATCGTTGCTTACAAAATGCTGATCGCGGTATCATTTTACATTGCCCATTCAGGTCTTGCTAAATCTGACACCATCTAAACGTTTCATATGTAATATAAGAATGCAACTGTATAAATAACAATATATTGAATGCACATACTATCTATACATATAATGCTTTTTGTTACTGACTGGCTGACTGACTGTGACGCACAGAGGAATCCATTGGACTTTAGAAGGATGAAATTTGGCATATTTCGAGATTTTCTCGAAATTCTTATGAAGACGAAGGCAGTTGAGGCTAGTCTTAGCGCTGACGAGTACAACTGTTAAAGTGACAGCGTGTGAGTTCATTATTCATCATTTTACGCCATAAAATACGTGCATATTTTAATTTTATTAGAAAATGATATAACACCACTAAGATATAACAATACAAACTTTTTTATATAAAAACATTTAAGTACTTAATCGTGTGCAAGTTGCGTTAGTAAGCATTAGCTCTCGCCTCGTCTTGTAAGTATTATAATATGTGGATTCCATGAATATAGCTTCCTTTATAAAACAAAATAAAAAAATATAAATTTTATGCAAAAATAGTGTAAAGTCACACAAAATAACCCAAATTCGACAGTAGTAACTCGTTTAAATCAATTTTAATGTTCACAACGTAGTCCAAGCTATAAACTATAAAATTATTTTGCGCACCATAACTCCGGTTTGGTAGTAAAGTCGAAGTCACTATGGGAAGTTATGGGGAACCCATAAATTAAGATTTTATTAATCATAATTGTTCTCGTATTCCGAAATACATCAGACATTATACGCACTAATTTTAACCAGACTAACACTCGCTCCAGTCAACGATCAAAGGTATTTTTTCTTCAGCGTAGCTTCAGCGTGAAGAATGTATCCCGCACACAGAAAGGTAGGCAGGGGGTACCTAGTGTTAAGGCACTCTCATTGTGTGTTGAGTTGCGGAATTGCATACCGCGTTTTGTCTCGACACCAGGGCAAACAAATTAAAATATTAAATATTTAATTTGCTTGAGTGGGAATCGAATCCACGACCTGTCTCATTCACAGTCACACGTTTAGGCCACTGTGCTACGACTGGTATCAGGAATTTTAATTTAAAAATAAATGTTCCACTGTGTTTCTTGCGTCTTTTCCTCTCAGGTCTAAGGCATTGTCTTTTGTGAATCGGTGGTAATTTGAAAAATAAAGCGTGTATCTATCTTTTAAATATTTTTTACTTGGCTTGGCTATATCGGTAACGCAAGTTGAAATCATCTCAAAAACCTTTATTTTTTTCAATATTAACTTGTTAAAAAAATTATTTGCAAACATCACGTGAATTGAATCACATGCAGAAGACGCAAATTCAGATTCGAACAACACAAATTCTACTGATGAAAGGTAAGGATAATTTAAAAGGTAATTTTTGTTGCCAAGAAATCTATGTGGAAGGTCTGTTGGGCAGAGCAGTTGTACAGTTGTACTATGCACTGTGACCTTTGTATCGAGCAAATACATAAACTTTGAGTTTAAAATTCTGACTATGGAAATTTTGCCACATTTATGGGAAAATTTCGTTGCTGGCACTATATACGAATAGGTTTATATGAACTGTGTAACACTGTGGAACAGACGTTTTATGATATTTCAAGATTAGAAGCACATGTAGGTAATAATATTTAGTTCGTAAATTCTTATTTTAGTTTTTTAGAAACATTATTAACAAGCTAAATTGGATAATCAGTAACGAAAACCAAAAAAAAAACTTAGTAAAAACATAAAAAAATCATCTCTTTTAGGAGAATCCCATCACTCCACTATTGCATTTAGTAAAAAATGCATCCAACATATAATAACAGATCATTATAGCACATTCTCACAGAGTGAAGCTATAGACACACAGGTATCAAACAGGTGTATAAAATATTAAAGTCCCATTGTTACTATATTCCCACATCAAAAGCGACGAGTTAGCTCTAACAATGTGAGTGGATTTACGTAATACGTAATTCAATGAAGCATCGGATTAGTTGAAATAAAAAACTGTAGAACTAAAGACGATGTAAAGATAGTTTGTGTAAGTATTGTACAATGGGTTACGTTCACTTATTTTATGTTTAAAATTGTTATTGATAGAGGCCGTCGTCGCGTAGTGGCGGTGTCTGATTGTAAATGCGACGATTAGGTTCGATTCCTACTCGAGGGACTTAATTATGCACATTACCCCGTTCTGATAAGAGGTCAACGAGCGGCCTCGAGTTCAGTCGTTTCAAAACTCAATATCTTGAAATTTTAACGGAGTATATTAATATTAGGTTGCCTGTACCTATCCCGCTATATGTGAGTACGGCGTAGAGTTATCGCACATGAAGGATACAATTTGAGGCCAGTCGTGGCGCAGCGGCACAAAATGTGGCTGTTAAACCGACTGGTTGTGGGTTCGATCCCCACTCGAGGAGATGAAATATTTACTTAAATTTATATTTCCATTTCTTCGCTCTGGTGTCGAGGCAAAGCGCGGCGTTGAGTTCTGCCACTCAACACGCAATGTTTGCCCTGCTGTGTGCAGGATACAGCCTGAAGTTGCTTTATTTATTTTGATTTTATTATTTAATTTTATCTTGCTTATTGAAGGGCACCCAGTGCTAACACAAAGTTTACCCCTCTTCACTGAATTCAAGCCATTGTGTGTTGAATGGCGGAGCTCAACGCCGTGCTTTCTCAGACTTGAGCTGAGTAAAATAATTTCCCACCGGTGGGAATCGATCCTACATCCACAGCGTTTACAATCGAAGGTTGTCCCACTGCGCCACGATGGCCTGTTTATTTACGAATCTTAAACACCGTTAGAAGCAAAACTTTAATTACAAAAATCCCCAAGGAAGTTAATGACCAACTTATAAATCGGCAATTTCAAAAATGCGAATATTTATGCGAAATGAGATAATCGTCGTGGGCGTCACCTTGAGATGAGGCAGTAAAAAACTTATCTTTTAAATTAATCTTACACTTTGACCCAACTTTGGAACACTTTTAGAAGCGTACAAAATGTTTAACAACTGGTTCTTGATTTCCTTTAGTCATATTTTGCTTGTTATCTGTATTTTATTATCACAGCGTTGAGTAAGGAGTGTCTTAACACTACACTAGGTTCCTAGTGCCTAGTGAAGTTAAAAAAATCGGTGTTTTGTTCTTATATCGTTAAATTTTACGAATTCCATACTAAAATGTTTGAGTATTTATGCATAATATATGCGCAACAGACGTGGAATGTACGTTTATTATTTTAAAATAGCTTTGATTTAATTTTAATGACATACGTATTTAGCATTTTGACGTGTAAATGTTAAAATTATGCTTCATATTTATGCAAAACAGAACTCGTTGGTTTGTGGAAGGCTCACCAAACACACAGACTATTAAAATTAGTAGCATATTTTATATTACAGTTAGTATTGCCTGAACGAATAATTTACATAATAATTCTTACTAATATTTCTATACAAATCTATTATTTTAGTTTTACACAGTATTCCGTATATAGTAGAGTAGACACAGGAAACCTGGGAACCTAGTGAAAAGTCGCTCCGTTTCCATTAAGACACTTCACCCGAATTCAGGAGACATTACAAATCTATACATAGATACTAAAATATTACAATATTAAAGAGTTTGTTTGGTTGAACTTTATAATCTCAGAAAGTACTAGTTCAAACTGAAATATTTTTTTTGTTTTGGATAGTTAGTTTTTCGATTAGAGTTACAGTTACGTTATCAGGTGTTATACATGACTTTTACTTATCCCCATTTAATTATGCATTCGAAGCCGCAGGTAACGCGTAATAACTATACACACATAAATTGTGTCTAAACATTATTATAACTTATAGGAAATTGCCAAAAATGTTGCACTACGATAATAAAAAATCACTGGCCGTATCTCACATACATTTTCATATAAATCAATCAAACCTATTTTGATAGATCTAAATCCACGATAGTAATAAACTTTGATTTAGATTCAATCGAAAATTTCGTTTTCATCAAGCTAAAGCAAAATAAACATCCTTTACTTACCATATGTGGAGCTCATCTAGAACCGAAAACCAATTTCTTGTTACGCAGTTTCTATTAATTCTTCATTTGACAGCAGCGCAAGGAAAATCCGACTTTGGCCACTAAACAATAGATCACGATTTCCTTTGAAGATGGAATGCATCGATGATCAGAGAAAATTATTATTGGCCTGAATTCATAAGTGATATACAAGAACCACTGGATAGTGTAGAATACTGTTCTATTCGACGCCAACGTGGCGCAGTTGGGAAGTAAATCTTATCTAAACCAGGTTGTGGTTTCAATGACGTTCAAGGAATTGATTTTTTTTTCGAATATTTAAAATATCAGAAGACGAAAGATAGATAAATAGATATGTACATAGGTAAATATTTAAATCTAAAGAAAATACGTATTACTATTTTCTTTTAAGGAACATTATCTAAAGATAAATAGAGAAGAGACATGACTGCATGAGTTTCTAATCCCGATTGATCACGATTGTTTGATTGGTCCGTACGTAACTGACTCAGTTACCTGTTATTATGGGAAAAGGAAATCATTTCATATTATTTATAATGAACAGACAGATATATATGGCACCAATTCTTTAGCCTGTTGAAGAATTCATAGAAAAAATATTTTGTTAGATGCATGTTTTTCTTAGAATTTTAAATTATTATAGAAAAGGAAAACGTATTTTATACTTAATGGTTATTTCTAAAAAAATATTCTTATTAAAAAATATATGATTTTAAATGTTATAAATGAATAATTTTACCTAATTAAAATGAGTAATTGATATATATTTTTTACATAAATACTACAATATGTAGTAAATTTAAAAAAGATTATTTAATTAAAGATTATCTAACTATTAAAACATAATGCTTAGTTTAGAAATTTAATAGTTGTGCCGATTCCCACTCACTAGGCGAAGGGAGTGTCTTAACAATCGGTTCCCTCTGCCTCTGGTCTGCGGGCAAAAGCGTGAAGTTGCTATTTCGCTTACTTTTTACAGAACATTTACGGCTTGTTAACATTTTCAAGGATATCAAGAACAGTTACCAACTTCCTGTAAGCAGGTTTTAGTCAAAATCCTTACAGATTCTTGGATTACAGTTACATTATCTTTGAAACTGGTTGTCGTGATATAAATATTTTGAACTAGTAGGGGTTTTATAGCAAAGGAACGGTGATTTATTTTAATAAATGGACTAATAATGCAAGTTAGAATCTTTATTTAAAAAATCCATGAAATCATCAACAGGCGTATGTTGGTATTGTATTTAAAATATAAGAATGAAAATGGAGTTTTTCATATACATCTCAATTCAAATTAACTATATAATTTTAGCTGTTTTAATTACGGTTTGAAATATTATAAAATTACTTTATCATATAAAAGCTTCTCCCATAAAATTGTCAATACAAATGGCAAAGAAAATTATGCGACATTTAAAAATTACATACGAGTATGCAAAAGATCATATCTTACCTCATAGGTTCACATTTACATATTAAAATGAATTAACCATTCCTTCCCATAAAGTTTCCACCAACTTTCACCACCAAATGCCGGACTTTACATACAATTAATGTAATACCGATTTTTAACGAATTTAAAAAAAACCGAGGTTATCATCTGATGGATGACAATTTTGTCGTGTATATATTTTTGGAATTGGATGTTTTGTTTAGTATAAATATCTATTTGGGCTTACAAGCACGTGTGCTAAATTTTGTAAGCGTAATATTTGTCCACAAATTCTCATAAAGTAATATTGAAATATTTTTCCATTTACGCAAGGTACATCACAATTTATTAATTTTGGAAAATTGGAGGAGTCTTGCGCAGGGGCGCAAGGAAGCGATAACGAGGCAAGCGCGGCGTTGAATCCCGTTAGTCAACACGCAATACCTCCAGAATTCGGCGGAAAGTGGGGAATGTAAGTATGTTAATGGGGATGGAGATTCATAAAACTAGGTTCCCTCTGCCTATCCTATATAGAGGTAAAACGTGAAGCTAAAAGAAATAAAACTCCGATTTTAATAAAAGACAACATAATAACAAACCAGCTTATCTTTACACGTAGGTTACTCACTGGTACATTGTCCGAAGTGACCCAATTCCGATACGCAAAACCCAACAGTCGACGTCTTTACGGCAGAACTTATTGCAAGTTATTTATCATACGATACGAGTTACCGTGGAATTAAGATGTCAAGTTTTGATACCCCAAATCTTCGAACTTCCTGATAACTTAATAAAGGTATTCATTTGAATGATGTTACAAAATTGAAATTTATAACGCTAGCTCTTGCATTGTTACCGTATTATATAATATAGTATATATAAATAAAATTGAAGTGTCTGTCTATGATTCCAACATAACTGTATTTTCTCAAGTTCATAAAGTACAAGATACTAAAACACAAACAAACGTTTTTCTTTATTTTTTTCGGTTTGTCTATCTGTCTTTTGGTTTGTCCGAGTCAATCTCCGGTTTTTGAACCGATTTTTATTGCCTTATTCAGATTCGTGTGTACAATTGAAAAACTGCTTTTGCATCGGTTACTTCATTTATGACGATTATAGTGAAGACATAGCTAAAAGCTAGTGTTATTAATATACAGATAAATCGACCAGGATATTTAGCATTTGATATTTCAATTAAACAAAACATAATTAATTCAGCTAATTAAAACATACATATAGATAACGTGCAAGCGATACGAAATGACTTTAAGACTTCGCTGTGCAAGGTCATAAAAGGACGGTCAGCAAAAAAAAGGGTGATATAAAAAAAAATAATGCACATTGTATTTTATAATAATTGAATGTTCTGCGCCCTTGCAGTGGTCTATTGTTTGAAAGTACTGAGTTAAAGTAGTTATTACAATAGAAAAGAATAACGATAATTCTCAGCAATTAAACAATTTGAGTAATTACTGAGCTTAACAGCTCTTTTTTTTCCTGTGAATCTCGAATATTCTTGTATGGACAGATGATTTTTGTTTTAATATTTTAAAATTATGTTAAACCATACAAAAAAAATATAAAATAACATGACTAAAGTTGCACACTTACTAGTTAAATAAGTTTGTTTCATGAGTAATATGTAACATAAAAACAAACGGTCAATTCAATTGTAATTTCAAATAATTTTCGTGTGAAAGTTGAAAAGGAGATGCGTATTAATCAATTGTGCTAACAAAAAGCGTAGCCAGGATGTGTGCTTAACGAATTGACGTGTTTTTGCGGACCCTACTTTAATCTCCACTCTCCGACTGTATAACCTTAGCGACAATCATAATTACCTTGATCGTGTTATACTTGGTACTTAGAAAATTGTTGAATAGAAATAAGGTGACTCCATTCAGTTAGGTCGATTTGATTATATAACGTGAACTGTGAAGGTCGCAGGTTGAAATTCCACTTGATTTTTTTTCTTTACTCCGTATCTGACATCTAGCACGATAGGGAGAGAAAATCTAAGCAAGACATTTCGTTCCTTACTGTATTTTCGAGACATATTTATAGCCTTATTTTCGAGCCTATTTATTAGCGAAACTCAAAGTTGCACTTTGTTTTCTTCTCCCTTTAATTCTCACGAATAGAAATCGAACCCACAATCGTCCACGTTTTCAGTAAAATGCTCTGCATTTGCGCAACGGCGATATCAAAGTTTTTTATTAAGTTAAATGTATATTTGCAAAGAAAATCGGTTAAAGTGTAATTTACTATATTTTTCATATAATTAAAAAAAACTATTACAATAGTTCAATGACGACTTATTAAGACTTATGTGTTTACGGGAAACCAATAGAAGTATCTAATCTATATTCCATAATTGTTTTAGATAAGCACAAAACGTGAAACACTGTATTGTACAATATCTTGCGCAAAAACCCATTTTAACGGTGTGTCAAGGAAAAATTAGAATAGATTGGCGTCAATCGTTGTGGCAAAAAGTGGAATTGATAAACAAAATATTACGCGAGTTTCGTGTAAGTTTTTTGTTCGAACATAACTGTTCGAAACAACATTTTACATTTATCGTGGAAATAGCTATTTATTTTTCGCTTTTTTAAAGTGATCTACAAATTTTATGATAGCTATTTTTAATATATTTTTAAGTCATTAGATATAATGCAGCGTTGAGTGCCGCTGTCTTAACAATAAGTTAACTCTGCCAACAGTGATATATTAACAACAGTTAATTACGTATATTTTTTTTTGTTTTGTATGGTCATTTAATTCGCTCTGGTAACGACGTAAAGTGCGGCGTTGAGTTCCGCTACTCAACACGATGCCATTGACACTATGTTCTCTCTTTCTACAATAGTGATAAAGCATTCAGTTCAGTTTACGTATATTTTTTTATGTTGTGTGCTCACTAATTCTGTTACCCAGCATCTAGTCACTTAACCTTTATTTGCTCCTAAGTTCTATTAAAAAAAGTGTAGATCCAAGCATTCTGCCTTGAGGTACCCCACAGTCATTTTTAAAGCTAGACTATAATAGATAATATTTTTTTTTTTCAGCTTCACGCTGTATCCCACACACAGCAGGGTAGGCAGATGGAATCTAGTGTTAAGACACTCGGTTCCCCACTTTCTGCCGAATCCTGGAGGCATTGCGTGTTGAGTGCCAGAACTCAACGCCGCGCTTATCCTCGACACCAGAGCGAAGAAATAAAAATATAAATTTTAAGTAAATAATTCATCTCCTCGAGTGGGGATCGAACCCACAACCAGTCGGTTTTACAGTCACACTTTGTGCCCCTGCGCCACGACTGACCTCTAATGATTAATGCGAATGCATTGAAAACGCTCACATAACTCTCAAATAGTTTCAGTTAACACCTTCGTATCATTTTTATTAGAATTTATAAATTAAAATTGATATAGAAATAGTATCAAAAGCCTTAGCTAAATAAATTGTTATATCTACTATACAATAACAATAATATTATAAAAAACTCAGTAGCAATGCAAGAAAATAATGATGTCAGCGACATAACAAACAGGTACTTGCTAAAAGAAATAATAAAATAAAATAAAACATTTTATCTATTCCTCGTTATAATTCTTTATAGAAATACATAAAAAAATATGAGAAAATAAGTAAAGTTGATGGGAACTTAAGACTATTGTTGTGCAGTGGAAGCGCTTGACTGTAAACGTGATTGTTGTGGCTTCAATGCCCATCAGAGAAATGAAGTATTTTCATTTCTTCACTACGGAAAGACGAAGCATAAAGCTGAGTTACGCCAATCTACACACAATGTAATGAGATATTTGGTTTTATACCCTGTTATATGTGCGATAAAGCGGGAAGTTGATAACTATTTGTTTATTATAAATCATAAACATAAAAGGATTCAAACATTTTTTAGCTTTACTCTGTTTTCACACATAGGGTAGTCAGAGGGAACCTGGGAATTTAGTGCTAAGAAATCCCGTTTCCATTCCACTTTTGTTCCATATTTTCCGCTGAATTCTGAAGGCATTGTCTAGTATAGTTTAGTCTTAAAAATGATTGTGGGTTACCTCAAGGTAGAATGTTTGGCCGTACACTATTTTTAATAGAACTGAGGAATAAATAAGGGTTAAGTGACTAGGTGCTGAGTAACAGAATTAGTCCCCATACAACATAAAAAAATATACGTTAATAACTGAATGCTTTATAACTACTGTGGGAAGAGAGAACATAGTGTCAATGGCATCGAGTTGAGTAGCGGAACTCAACGCCGCATTTTGCGTCGTTACCAGACCAAGGAGTGGAAATCAAACCCTCAAATTGTCGCGCGCAGTCGCATGCTTGTATCCCTTAAACATTTAAACATTATTAAGCAACTAATCACACATTTATTTCTACGCATGTCGAGTTCCAACACCCAGTACGTATTTCATAAATTACCTAATAAGGTAGGTAGCTATAATTACAAAGACAAACACATTATTGTAGGCCGATAGAAAACTAATTATACAACAATCGAGTCATAATAATTACGACATGATAATGCGTTAACCCAGTTCCCACAGATAAAGGTGAATGATGATTTTATTTGCATTTCTCATGATTTGTACAAATAAAAGATAGTATAATGGGGCTGTTTGTAAAGTTGTGGCCGCAACTGACCGCCTTGTGGTACACCTGATGAAATTTCATATTTAATATAAAATAAATATTAATGTATATATATATTTTTAGGTTCACGTTGTATCCAGCACATAGTAGGGTAGGCAGACGAAATCAGGGAACCTAGTGCTAAGACACTTCGTTCCTGTTAGGGGCTTCCGTTGCCCATTTTCCGCCGAATTCTAGAGGATAATATTCGATTTAATACGTGTGGTATATTATGTAAGTTAAGGAAAGATCACAACAAAAAGAGAAAATACAAGCTATACTACTAATTTATGTCATAATATTACACCAGCGTTACCACAAAGTATTATTCAAATTTAATAAAAATTTACATTCTATAGGACGCCTTACAAAAATGTTCTCGTATACGATGCATCGGTTTGGGTATTTGCGAACAATGGTCGTACGACGTTTGGATATTAATTGTGAGTTATAAATTTTCTTTATTTACAACACAACACTGAACATTCAAATATGCGTGTTTAAAATAATATGCACATACATATACCTACTTAAATAAATTAAATATTTAATATTTTCATTTCCTTGAATTTCGCCACTGAACACGTAATGCCTGTAGAATTCGGCGGAATAATGGAGAACGGAGTGTCTTAACACTGGGATTTTTCTACCTGCGCTGCTGTGTGCGAAATACGTCGAGAAGCTAAATAAATCTACGTAATTTTTTCAGAAAGACAACAAATAACATAAGAAATGACGTTCATAAAAGGCATTGAGTTTCGGCACTCAATCCACAATACTTGGAGGATTCGACGGATAGCGGGGAATGAAAGTGTCTTAATGGGAACAGAATGTCTTAACATAAAGTTCTCATATGTTTAAAAAACGGAGACGTTCAAAAAGGATCATCAAACTAATTTCTGAATATAGGACATGAAGTTAAAGGAATGATTTTCGTTTGGTTTGTTATTATGTAAAATCACGGTGCAGTAGGGACACGCCTAACTGAACGCAATTGTTGGGGTCCAAGTCCTATTCAAAGAATGTTTGTTTTTATAATTATAATTTTAACTTTTTTCGGCCTGGTTAAGTTGAACAAAGAGAAGAATTGGTTTCCGAACGACGTATAAAATCCATAAATTAGTGAAACTGTTGAGAATCTGTAAGGAAATATTGTAAAAAAATAATATTGTAAGAGGCCAGTCGTGGTAGGATGCGATCCTTGTGCTCCCTTCACAAGGACACGATTGTAAATGCAAAAGTTTGTGGATTTAATTCCCACTCGAGGTAATTAAATATTTTCATTTTCTTGCTCACCAGAGCAAGCTCGTTACCAAACGAGACAAAGTGCTAGAAAAGTGGGAAACGGAAGTGTCTTAATGGGAACGAGTTCTCTTAACACTGGGTTCTTTCTGGCTTCCAACGATGTTACCGACTTGATACAGCGTGAAGCCCAAATATATTGTAATTATCTATTATTTATTCATATTTCCCGACAAAAACATCAACGATATTGATTAAACAACCTCAATTATAATATATTACACAGGTTTATTAACATAATAGTGTTTCATGGAAACAACGAAGATTCGTGGGTGTAAAAGGTCACGTGGTGGTGGTGGTGGTGGTATTGCCCAAATTGCCTGTAGATTTAACTAAAAGAAGTACCAATTTGCATCCCACAGTGGCTCGGTCTATTAATCATGCGGCAAGTAAAACCTTGAATATTGTACTTAGAATGTAATTATAAAGCAATCGTTACAGAATTTTATGTATGTGGGTAAAATTATTTTGTATTTATGTTTGAAGACTCCTTAGCAAAGTGCAAAAGTAATAAGGATTGATAAGAACGTATAGCTTAGTGGTTAATGCGCTTGGACGTTCAAAATTTGATACGACGATTTTTTTTTACCTTTAATAGTGTTGACAAATATAAATAGCTAAGATTGTAATCGTGAACAAAACTAAAAAACTTGACTGCATAAACTAAATTAAATTATCTAATAACACTCGCGCCATCAATACAAATCCAACGACATATCATTTATCAAAATCGATTCACTGTTTTAACAGTTAAAATGGAATAAAGGAATGGACATACATACAAATCCCTAAAAACACGACCTCCCTGTGGGCTTCGCCAAAGTTGGGTAAAAATATTTTTTTTAATCAGCTTCACGCTGTATCCTGCACACAGCAGGGTAGGCAGAGGGAACCTAGTGTTAAGACACTCCGTTCCCCAATTTCTGCCGAATTCTGGAAGCATTACGTGTTGAGTGGCAGAACTCAACGCCGCGCTGTGCCTCGACACCAGAGCGAAGAAATGAAAATATAAACTTAAGTAAATATTTCATCTCCTCGAGTGGGGATCGAACCCACAACCAGTCGGTTCTACAGTCACACTTTGTGTCCCTGCGCCACGACTGGCCTCAAATAATAATAAATTAAAATCATATAAAACATAAATAGTACAAAACCTGTGCATTCGCCCGCGGAATGCGATATTGCTTAAGCTTAAGCTAAAAACTACACTTGGCTGTTGGTTTCCATTAAATTACATTACTTAATGTGTCGGTATGCAAGTTTACTTAGAAATTGTTAAGAGAAATTCATTTATATACATTAAAATTACCAACTGGTTAAATACCAGTAGATTTCGATATAATTTTGTTATTTCTTAGACGGCATAGAAAAACTAAATTGTGTACTGTATATATAAAATGTTTATATAAACATATGTAACAATACAGAGCACGGCGTTGAGTTCCGCCACTAAACACGCTATGTTTCGAATATTAGTTCTATCGGCCTATCCAACTATATACGAGATGTAACGTGAAAAGAAAATTAACAATGCATAAACCCCTATACCCATATTATTACTTAGTTATATAGTATTCTTTCGGCATCAACACTCAATGCCTCCAGAATTCGGCGGATAGTGGGGAACGGAGTGTCTTAACACTAGGTTCTCTCTGCCTACAATGTTGTGTGCGGGATACAACGTGAAGTTGATAAAGATATATAACATTCGTCGTTATATATCTTTATCAGCTTCACGCTAAAATAAAAAGAAATCATCATCCGTCGAAGTCAGGAAACACTGTGTGTTGAGGACGGAAACAAACGCCGCGCTATGTCTTGTGCTATCATTTTTTCTAATGGCGATTGAACCCACAACCAGCCGTGTATACAGTCACACTTGTGCCCCTGCGCCACGACTGGCCTCAAATTGTTATCTTATAAATATAATTTTAAACGGCATTCAGAATCTGATGTTTTATAAAGTAAATTATTTGAAAATTCCATATATTTTAATATCAACGAATGATGTATATATTATTTATAATTAAAAGCAAATACATACAATTTGGTAAACATTTAGATATTTACCAAATAAACAGGAAAATAAGTGAAATCACAACGCTATGAAATGACAAAAGTATTTGCAACACGCTATTTACAAACAAGACGCGTGTTTCATACTACTGAATATAATAAAAATGTTACAAATATAGCTATTAAAGCCATCATGGCGCAGTGTGACTAAACGCGACGGTTGTGGGTTCGATTCGATGAATGTTTATAGTTTGTTTTCTTTCCAATTAAGACAACATGCGGAGTTCATGCTATTCAACAGGAAATGTTTCGAACTTTAAGTGGATAATGGTATACGGAGTATTTCAACACTAGGTTCCCGTTACCTGTTATCTGTTTTTTTATATTATTATTTGTATTTTCCGTGTCTTTTCATCGAAAACGTCATCTCAAGATCAATCACAAACTTGAGAACGGGTCTAAGTTTTTATTTATCCTACTCTACTATGCAGTAAAAGAAAATTACAAATATAATAAAATAATAACGTTACGTTTCTATCTATATGTTACATCTTGAAGATGAAATGATGGCTCAATCATTACAGTGTCGGTATGAACTATGAAGTAGGTACAAACCTGATTTCATAAGCGTTTGTAATACTGAACGTACGTGAGAAATTGCGGGAAATAGCACGATTTGTTTAGGTTCGAATCTGAGTGACCTAAACACAGGTAGTTAGCAGCTTTAATAAATATTTTTTTCTATATATTTCTTTTCTTTTTTGTTAATTTGTATAATGTTCCATGGAGTTTTTTTAATATTGGGTTGGAAATATATAAATAATTCTAAGCACTTTACAATAGATAAATATAAAATAAGGATATTTAAACAAAAGTATTATTAGTTTAAAATTTACTACAGATCGAAGTACATTTCAAACAATATATTGTTTACTAATTTTCAAATATTTTCTAGTAGTCAGGTAGTACTTGATTTAATATATTGTAATAAGATTACTGTTGTTTCTATATTCTAGAAGATTCATTTCCATATCTATTCTAATATTATTAAGCTGACAGTTTTCGTTTGGTTAGACGCACAAATCTCAAAAACCACTGGTTCGATTTAAAAAAAATCTTTTCAGTTCTTTTTTTTATAACATTTTTTAAAGTGTTATTCCTCACTTAGAAAATTTTATACGTTTTCTAAAGAAGTATTCTTTTTAGTCCATTTATCAAGTGTTATAGGCCGTATAACTTGATTATTCTCATTATAATATTGTTAATTATTAGGTTTATTAGTGTCTTAGATCACAGATTAAATATAATAAGTATTGGAAGTCGTGTCTGACATACTAATTGAATTATTGTGATAGGTCACTCACTGACGCTGCATTGGCTACCGTTACTTTTACTATAAGTTGTGGCCGTTCATTTCACATTACTCTTATATTATCATACTAGCTGTTCCCGCGACTTCTGCTAGAAAAATATAAATTTATTTCAACTTATTTACCAAATTAACCTAACGAAACAGAACAAACACTAAATGTGGTTGTTAAAACTGCACTTAAATCGGTCCATTCGTTTCTGAGTTTAGGTAAAATTTGAAAATCACTATTTAGGGTCTTATTACATTAATAAATAGGGGGTATAACAGATTTACTCATATACCTTTCATGTATGGACAAATCAGTTTAATTTTTATTATATGTATAGATTATTTAAATGCTAAATTGCAGGTAGCGACCTAGATTTTAAAAATAAAAAAAATACAATCCATGTCCAATGATTTGAGACGACAGGTTTTTCCGCGAATACGCATTAGAAGCGGCATAGCTCAAACCATGGTGGGATTGTACAGTTAACTGTAAAAAAAAAACTTAAAAATCACTTACATCAATATTAGTAGTGGACGTACAAAAGAGATTATAAACACAAAACACTATTTTAGTTCACTGCAGCACGTTTTTAACACGGTACACAGTTTATTTGTTTTTTTTTTCAATGTTAAACAGACGTCTACACGCAATGGCGGCACGCGGCGGACTGGAGCGCGGGAAGGGGGCCACGATCTTGAGATCTCCCAGCCCACTCACCGTTCGGATACTTCTAAGGTATCTGTGTTTAGCTCGGATTGGATTTATATTGTAATACCTTAGTGTGATTGTTGCTTTTTTTTCCTATTCTTTTAAGGTTTTCTTTTTTTTTTTAATGTAAAATTAATTATTTTTTATATTAAAGATTGAGTTAAATATGCGATGGTAAAACCTAATTTAGTAAATAATTTCCAGTTATTTTTAATGTAATGCGATTTATATGAAAAAGTCGCGTATTATTTTTATTTTGTTAAAATATGGCAAAATTAACTTAATAACACATTTGTACAAGAATCATTAATGAATATGAATATTCATAAAATTAATTTTAATATCATGTCAGTACTCAATATTTATATTATATAATATATTCAGCTTCACTCTGTATCTCGCAGACAGCAGGGTAAGCAAAAGGAACCTAGTGATAGGAATTTAATAGTGATACGAATTTGGGAAGCTTAGTGTGATGAATGATGATGAATGGCGGAACTCAACGCCGCGCTTTGCCTTGACACCAGCGCGAAATAAATATATTTACTACATTAATTTGACTTATGTGTCACTACACATTCCAAAGTATTGTTTCTAAAAGACAATTTGTAACCAGAACGAGGAGCTTAAAACGTTAAATACTTTATTTCATCGGGCGAGAATCGAACCCACAACCTGTCATATTTACAGTTGCAGGCTTGTGCCGCTGCACAACTAGCCTCCAAAGGAAATTAACAAATTTAAAATATAATATAATTTCTTACTTCGATGAAAATTAAATATAAAAAAGCACCAATAAAAATAAACATATTACGAAGTCCAATTAACTGATTTTAATTTCATATGTGCTTAGGATCAATAAAAATACAGATTTTTTTTAATTTGAGTTTAATTTTCATAAATTTGAACAGTTCATAATGAGAACTTCCACTCAGAAAATATGTAAATTTGGTGTATACCCAAAATATTTTTATTAATATAGATAATATTTCAAAATAATTATTAAGGCCTGTCGTGGCGCAGAAGCCGAAATGTGCGACTGTAAGCGCGACAAGTTGTGGGTTTAATTCCTATTCGAGTAATGAATTATTTATTTACTATGTTCATTTCCTTATTTTGCTAACTAGGCAAAGCTCGGCGTTGAGTTCTGCCACTCAAAACGCAATGCGTTCAGAATTCGGCGAAAAGTGGGAAGTATAGTATCTTAACACTAGATTCCCACGTGTCTTCTACCTACCACATTGTTATGTGCGGAATATAGCGTGAATCTAAAAAAAATATTGTATATATAAAATACTCCTTGAAAAGTGATGATTCTCTCGATGATTATGAGTTCAAATGATAGGGGAATATTAAAATAAAAATATATATTTTTCTGATGCCGTGCACAGAAACCTGTGGCAGCGAAAACAACACGTGTTTTGTACGTGCGCGTTGCGCGTTGCGTTGCGGAACCCAACGCCGCGCTTTGTTTTGTTACCAGAGCAAGGAAATGAAAACAATCCATTCCTCCAATCGGGAATTGAAGCCACAGCTATTGAATTTACAGTCAGACGCTGTGCCACTGTACCTCGACGGCCTTAGTACTAGTTAGGTATAGTACGATAAATCTATGTTATATATAAAAATAGGTTTACTTGTAATTATTCTTTATCATTTAAAAGTCAAGTTCACACCCGCATTACCCACATAATATAAAATTTTAATGACACGTTACTAAATGGTTACATTTGAAAAAAAATGTGGCCAGTTGTGGCAGAGCAAGCGTTCACGGTGATCACGCTTACTGAAGTGTAGGTTCGATTCTCACTCGAGAAAATGAAATATTCAATATTTTCATTTTCCTCGCTCTAGTAACGAGGTGACGGGAAATCTTAATGGGAACGAGTATCTTAAAACTAGGTTCCCACATGGCGTCTGTCTACTCAGCTATGTTATAGTATCCCGTATACAGCGTGAAGCGGGATACAGCGTAAAAAACGTGTACGGCAAATGCTCTCAAAAAATCTGTTTTTTTTTTCTACGAGTAACAAGGCATAATGGCGCATTTATGACGTGATGTTTGAGTATTTACATACTTAATTATATTATTATAATATATTTAATCTTCTTTTTGAATAAAGTGTAACGTATGGTTGTGTGATCCCAAAATCAATATTTACTAAGGTACTGTGGATTGGGATCGTCGTAGCGCAGCAGCACCGTCTTTGACTGGAAACGCGGCAGTTGAGGTTTCAATTCCTCTCGGTAAAAATATTTTTATGTTTCCCAAGTGGAATGTGGGTGGCGGTGATCACTTAACATCAGGTGACCTGTGCGCTCGTTTGCCTTGCCTTTTCTATAAAAAAAATTGTTAAACTCCGCCACTCAAGCAATGTCGCTAAAAAGGGGAATGGTAAGACACAATAGGTTCCCATTGCATATCCTGCTATGTGCGGAATACCTACATCGTGAAACTAAAAAAAAAGTAAAAACTATCGATAGAATACAATATCATGGATTTATATCTTATCTTGTAAAGGAAGATAACTGAAAATATACTCAATTATACATAATTAATTACATATGCTTCCTGATGTATATAGTTGTTTAATACCCACATATTAATAGTTTACCCACAGGCCTGTTATAGTAAATAAATAACAGGTTTTACTTTCGATATCGTTACTTTATTACAAATTTATATTAAACTAGTGGGCGCGCGCAGCTTCGCTCGCTTATTTGCAGCCTTAGAGGTGAATTCTAAAAACACCACGAAACACGAGTTCAATAAAATATTTTTAAAAGTCTGAATTTAATTTTTTATAAAAATCGGTGGCGATTTAAAGATTTTTCCATATAATCTTTCAACCCCTTATTTCAACCCTTAGGGGTGAATTCTGAAAAAAACACGAAACACGTGTTCAATGAAATATTTTTAAAAGTCTGAATTTCAAATTTCGTAAAAATCGGTGCCGATTAAAAAAATTTACCATACAAACTTTCAACCCCTATTTCATCATTTTAGGGTGAAAAATTTTTCAAAATTCCTTCTTAGTGGATGTCCAGATTATGAAAATAAACATCTGTCCAAATTTCACGTTTCTAGGCACAGCGGTTACGGCTGCGCGTGCGTCTTACCTCAGTCAGTCAGGTACATTTTATATATATAGATAATTAGAATGAACCAGTTTTTTTTACTATATCGTCATGAAAGTATCAGAATGGTAGATTACAGGCCGTCTGGAACAGTAGTACGTACTAGGTAAGTAGGTATGCACTCGACTCTCTCGTCTGACAACAGGGCAAATGGCCTCTAGAAGGCGGCGGAAAGTCGGAAACGGAGCGCCTAAATTCTAAGCTCTAGGTTCTTAGGTTCCCTCTACCTACCCTGTTCTGCGCGAAGCTAAAGTGTAAAAATATATCAGAATGATGTAGATATGGCATATTATTTACAACAGTTTAAAAATAATATTTTGTATATTAGTATTACTTTTAAACATAATATTTACATTCTGTATTAACAGAATATTCTGAGAAATAAAAATAAAATAATTTAATTATAAATACTTATAAACTTGTAATATTTTTTGAATAAGGCGGGATTCGAACCCACGTCGTTAACTTTTATTATTGTGCCAATGAGACATTGTAAGTGACAATAAGTCTATAAAGATAAGAAAATCTATAAAGAAAAGAAAAAACTGATCAAGCGCGATTTGGACTATACCACCCAGGGTTCCGTATCAGTTGTATGATAGTAGGTTAAAGTTTATAAAATTAAATTTGCGGGCATATCTTTTATCTATATATTTTAATAGGACATCAACTATAAAAATATATAAATCTAAATGATACATTTGTAATGTAATTTTTTGTACTTATACTATGTATTAATACATTAATATTTGCCGTGTGATCCCGGCCTAGAATAGGATCATCCTGGTACTGGTGGTGTCGTTAGAGGCGACTAAAGTACGTGTGGTAGAGTCACGTCGCCAGCAATGGCAACACGCATGGGCAGACTCGACCGGATCATCACCACCCCCGGCATTTAAAACCGGCGTGAAGTAGTGGTTTTATGCCACTGCGTTTCGCATCAGGTAATGCTGGGCTCCGGCGCCCAACCCACCTTGCAGGCAGGCAACGCACCTGTAGCTCCTCTGGTGTTGCACGGGGTCGTGGGCGGCGATGGTCGCTTGCCATCAGGTGGCCCGCACGCTCGTTTGCCTTGTCTTTTCCATAAAAAAAAAATAAAATAAATCAGCTTCACACTGTATCCCGCACACAGCAGGGTAGTCAGAGGGAACCTATGTTAAGACACTCCGTTCCCCACTTTCTACAGAATTCTGGAGGCATTGCGTGTTGAGTGGCAGAATCAACGCCGCGCTTTGCCTTGATACATAATATAATTATATTATATGTTCCATATATAGATTTTGATTATGCAAAATACATGCATTATACGCTCGTATCTTTTGGATCTTTTTACCTCCACGTGATCTTGGGAAAATTAGTCTTGACCGACGAACTAGGAGAAATAGATAAACGGACACACAAACACACGGACGACAAAGTGAACTTATATAGGTTTTAAAATAACAAAAAATAAATAGAAACAAGTAGGGGGAGACCTCGGTTGACCTTCGAAAAGACAGTATCAAAGATACTGGAGGAAGGTCACATAAGTCCCCCCGGAGGGCATGTAAGAAGAGGTTGATGACAGTGAACGAGGCGAAAGAGGTATGTAGAGACCGTAGCGTTTGGTGCCCCGTTCTCTTTGACTACCCCGCTAGGGATAAGGCGTGAAGCTAGTTTTAAATAGAAACAAATATTTCAAATCATCTCACGTCCTAATAACATACAAAACTTGACCAAATTTATTAATGCAAAATAATTTATTGAAGTGACATTATGCTAATTTATAAGAACGATTATTTAATCGTCGATCATATGGATCTAGATCACAGATAATTAAGAATTAGCTTATCTTAACGTGATATACTTTGATTAATAGAGAATTGTAAACGCAACGGTCGTGGGTTTGATTCCCCCTCGGGTGAATTAATTGTTTTAACTTATTAAAAATACAAAGCGCGGCGTTTAGTTCCATCAAAATGCAATGTCTCGAAAATTTTTCGGTACGTGTGGAACGCAGTAGCTTAACACTAGTTTCTCTCTGGCTAACCTGCAAGAAGCGGGATACAGTGTGTAGATAAAAAAAATCTTTTTGGGTTGTATAATAACGTTGTGGGTAGCGGAGTGTCTTAACACAAGTTTCCTCTGCCTTCCCTCTAACTTCAACACACGGGAACACGCGTGACTTAGTTTTTTTTAAAACAATAATAATTAAATACTTATTGCACGCAGTAATCTGTCAATCTATTTCAGTATACATTAGCAATATAACGTGTAAATGATTTATAGGCGTGTTTACGACCCACCAGTCACCGCTCACCACCACCGGCACCGGCGTGACCCGCATTTTCTATTTTAATGCTAGAAATACATTTTATACGAATCGGTAATGTTATGTTTAATAATTAAATGTAGTATTGAAGTATTTTGTGTATTCTGCAAGCAAGCAAGCGGCTTCGCCCGCTTGAAGTACACAATTAGTATTTAAATAAATAAATCAGCATCACGCTGTATCCTGCACACAGCAGGATAGGCAGAGGGAACCTAGAGTGAAGACACTCTCACATGCTCACTTTCCGCCGTTTTTTTTTGTGATATTGCGTGTTGAATCGCGAGAATAGACGTTTAAATTACAAACCTAGTTATAGTTATTAATATTAACTTGTTTTTATATTATATTAAATTATTGTAATATGATGGGATAGGACTACATAATTTTTTTTTTTAATTTTAGCGCATTTATATAAAAACTTGTTTGTTTAAATATTTTTTTATTAATTTAAAGTATGAGTTTGAGGCCGTCGTGGCGCAGGGGCACAAGCGAGCGAGTGCAAACACGACGGTTGTGGATTCGATTCCAACTTGGGGGAATGATATATGTAACATTTTCATTTTCTCGCTCTGTTACCTAGCAAGGCAAAGCGCGGTGTTGACTTCCACCACTCAACAAACAATACTTCAAAAAATCAAAAGCGGTAAGTAAGGAACAGAAGTGTCTTAATGGGAACAAAGTGTCTTAACACTAGGTTGCCATATTAAAAGTAAATATTTTTATATTAACGTTGATTACTTATAGTTCAATATATCAATTTATACAGAAAAACTATTCACAAACTTTAATTGTGTATAATTTTCTCTTAAAAATTGCAAATATGTCATTGTTGCACCAAATGAGCGATAGTATATTTATAGGTCGTCGTTTTGCAGTGGACAGCACTAACTAAAGGCCATGTTTGTGGGTTCGAATCCCAAACAGGAAGAAACCTTATATTTAAATAATATGTATGTATTATATTTCTAGAGGATTGGACAAAAAATGGAGAATGGCATAGAATTCCTTACCACTAATTTACTTCTGTATTATTTCATATGCGAAAGAAATCTGAATTTACTTTAATCACAATAAATAATCTTATTAAATTAAATACAGCGTTAAGTTCCGCAACCCAACAGTAACAGGTAAACTATTTTAGCAGCCCATTATAGACGCTTTATATTATTGCGCAATATGTATATTACCATACTATTTTAACATCAGAGGCACTCGTTAAATTTTATTGCACTATCCTAAATTGTGCAATAATTTTAAATGTATGGTCGGTTACGTAAGCGTAAAGTGCAAATAGTCAATATTAATAATAATTAAATGTAGGTGAGGCCAGTCGTGGCGCAGGGGGACCGGTGGAAAACTCTCGAAACAATTAAATGAAATGTATATTTTCATTTCCTTTCTGGGGTCGAGGCAAAGCGCGGCGTTGAGTTCCGCCACTCATTACGCATTGCCTCCAGAATTCCGCGGAAATGGGGAATGGAGTGTATTAACACTTGGATCCCTCTACCTACCCTGCTGTGTGAAGGATACAGTGTGAAGTTGATAAAAAAGTGGATGACAATAAATTCATATTGATTACTGAAATTTAATCATTTCATTAGAATATTTAAAAAGCAAGCGTGTGATTGTATCCACGATAGGTTATGGGTTCGGTTCTCACATGTAACTGCGGCGGAAAGTGTGGTAAAGTTTTAATAGGAACAGAGTATCTTAACAGGGGCGTGGCGCGGTTTGGATAGGTTGTGGGTTTGATTCGCACTCCGGGTAATGATTACATTTAATTCATTTTCAATTCTCCGCTTTAGCACACAATCTACGGCGTTGAGTTCCGTCACTCCAAGGTCAATGTTTGGAAAATTGCTCAAAAAGTGAGAAACACACTACACTCCGTTCGCTCCGCTGATTTCTTGAGGCAATGCGTTTAGAGCGGCGGAATACAACGTCGGGTTTTGTCTTGGTGCCAGAGCGAATAATACAACCGTCGCGTTTACATCATGAAAAAATAAAAATGGCAACTTAGTTAAACAACAGCAAATATAATACCATCGCCTACATACAGGCAACATAATAAATAGGATATAATGTAATGTAAGTAATAAATATATTAATAAGAGCCGTTCCCTTGGCAAGGTGACCGACATGTCTGCATATTTAAACCCACTCGGGTTGTCATTCCATTATTCTAAGATTTCTTGTTGAGAACATATTACTTGAGGCCAGTCGTGGCGCAGGCACAAGTGTGTGACTGTGAACGCGACTAGTTGTAGGTTCGAGCCCCATTTGAAAATGAAATATTTATTAAATTGTTTATATGTTACGGGTAATGCTCGAAGATGGAATAAACCTTTGATTAACCGAGAATACTTAGTATTACACAAGCATTTTGGGTTAAGTCCGAATAGTTATTAAAATACATTTTAATTGGGATTTACCCATACTCATCTAGGTCTACTCAACTCTAGCTTGGCGTGTTTCAGTGTAGAAACAGCAAACTATTACGTACGTAAAATATGCTTATCACGGGGATGAACAGACGGCTTAAGATTTGTTCAGTTAATGAAAAACAGGGCTTGTCACGATAAAATAAATCAAGTTCCTTATGCAGCTGTGTTTGGTAGCGATGTCAAGGTTGGTCTAGTGTCGGTTTCAATTACAAAAAAGGTTAATGCTAACAATGTTGGCTGGATTCACTACCGAATTAGAATCGAGTGAAGATTCCAAAGAAATCCTACTGAAATCTATTCAAGAACTTCAAGAAGATTTACCTAATGTAAAACTAGAATCACAGAATGGCCTCTAACAGAACAAAGAAATAATGGAAGAAATTCAAATAGAGGTTTTAAATACTAAAGAAGATAATAGAGAAGTTTTACTGGAAAGAAGTTCAAAAGAGATAGCTAAAAACGAAATGGAAATCGATTGTTATGCATGTATTAAGGCAAGTTCAAAGTACACAAGAAACCAATTTGTGTGAAATTTGTACTATTCAATAAAAATATATATGATAGTAGATTATCTGCACGGTTGAGCTTAGAAAATCAATCTAAAGTTCTATATGTTCATTAATAAGTTTTATTAATTCCATTGAGGTCGGTCGTGGCGCAGCGGCACGAAGTGTGACTGCAAAACCGACTGGTTGTGGGTTCGATCCCCACTCGAGGAGATGAAATATTTACTTAAATTTATATTTCCATTTCTTCGCTCTGGTGTCGAGGTTAAGCGCGGCGTTGAGTTCTGCCACTCAACACGCAATGCCTCCAGAATTTGGCAGAAAGTGGGGAACGGAGTGTCTTAACACTAGGTTCCCTCTGCCTACCCTGCTGTGTGCGGGATACAGCGTGAAGCTAATTTATTTTATTTTTTATTAATTCCATTAATGAACCTAACGTCTAGCATTGGGTACACTTAGGCGAGTATGGGTAAATATTGATTTATTTATTTTTTAATATTTTTGGACTTAATCCAAATTGCTTGGGTAATAGATCTTCTCCCCCGTATAATCTTAAGTTTACTCCATTTTCAAACATTACCCATAGCATATAAAAAATATCTCTCCACCTTCATATTCTGTTCTCTAGTACGTAGTAGTACTCTAGTTTCCGCTGAATTCATAAGTTATTACGTGTGGAGTGGCGGAAATCAACGCCGCGCTTTGACTCGTTATCGTAGAGGAACTGCAGCATATTTGTAATACTAGTTTGTTTTTTGAGAATAAATTTAAAGAGAAATGGGATGGCTCAATAAAAAATACTTTAAATTATTGCAAAAGTATTAAACTTTAATAATAATAACCATCAAACAGAACAAAAACCAGAAACATTACCAAATGCTTATAAAATTAAAAAAAATACAAAAGCTAAATTTGACTTAGGGTGCAGGTAATTTGGAATATAGTATTCCAAATATTTTTTCTTAGAAACTAATAATAGATTTCTTTTTATAACAGTTTTATAGTCTTTATGTGTCTAGGTAATAATTTTTTTAAATCAAAATATCTAAAAATTGTATCTAATTATTAAGTAATTAGCTTCTCTGAGAAACACTCGAACTTCTTCACTGTAGTAGTATTTTAGTCCATGAAAGTGAACTTTATGCGTACAATGAGGTGGTAGTGATAGGATAGTCACGTAATGCTGTTTTGCTAGATCTATCAACTCTATATTCTTAGTGTGCAACATAATTTGGAATATTCCAAATTATGCTCACTGTCAGTATTCCACATTAACAACATACCATTCTAACCGAAAACTCCATGTGATATTTTTTATTTTAAAAATATTCAAAAAATCTAATTGTATAAGAAACCAACAAGGTCACTTAATTGTTTAAATAATTACAATGAAGATTTTACTTATAACAGTAAATGATTAACACTGATTGCATTCTTCCTGAAAAAGTTTTCAAACCAGGCGTCTCATTCTCTTCGCGCTGGTAGCCGGAATGTCAAGATGATGTCTTGTTTTTAATACTCAATGACTCTGTGTGTCTTATGACGTTGTGTTTATGGTTAAAAAATAGAGATGGCATTTATATTCATTTAGATAACGAAGTATTCCAAGTTACCTGCAGTATTCCAAATATGCTGCAGTTCCTCTACCAACAACTGTACCCACAACAGTCGCTTTTACAGTCGCACGTCGTCGCTTATGCGCCTAGTTTATCTGATGTCGGTTAGTTAAACTGCGGCTTCGTGTTCCGTCCCCTTATATACAAATATTTCTAAAACAAATCTTAAATTTATCAACTAAAATAAACAAAAATACAGGTACTTGAATCATATTATTTCGCTGAATTCTTTGTTTTGAGTGGCGGAACCCAACTGCCCCTGCGCCACGACTGGCTTCAACATAAGATAACATGTTTATTTCTAACATATCTATATATTATGTATAGAGCATTGATCTACCGTTATCTTGATTTGGATGCATAAGTATATGTTAAAGTTTGTTTTTATAAAAAAAACAAGTTAGTGAATCCAAAATGTCGAATTCTCGCGCCTTTTATTGCTTCCGTTTGAATATTACGGTTTCCTGTTCAATTTTACTGTTATTTCACTATCGAGTAGAACATATAGACCATCTTAAAAAACATAAAAGACATAATTGGATATGGTTGTATAAAAAAATAGTTTTTTTTTGGAGTTTTTGAGTTATTTGTGTCATATTTGTATAATAAATAAGTGTTTATTTAGAACAAAATTCGTTAATACGCTGACATTTTGAAGTCAGGTTCCTCGAATGGCTTTAAATATCCATAAGAAGTAAAGAAAAATAAAAGAATACATGTAAATGGCTTAAATAGAACTAATCATCATTAAAATTTCGATCAATTTCAATTGAAATACGTGAAAAAAAATGTGAAGAGGCCAGTGGCACAAGCGTGCGACTGAAACGCCACAGGTGTGGCTTCGATTACCAATCGAGGAAATAAAATATTTAACATTTTTATTTTCTCATTTTCCTCAATGGGGACCGAGTGCCTTAACACTAGATTCCCAGGTCCCAGGTTTTTTTTGTCTACACTGAATTCAGCATAAAGCTGAAAAAATCGAACCCAATACCTGTCGCGCTTACAGTCGCTTGTGCTATGACTCGTCTCAACAACTAAATAGATCGAAAATGAATAAACCGTACAAGCATATACTTTAGAAATAAACAGATAAAACAAAATCGATGAGCCATAAAATAAATGATAAATTTAAACGAATGTATATAGGATGCCATTTGTCATACGATGTGATTTCTTCCTGTTGATTTTGTATCTGTATCCTCGAGATTGAGCATTGCTTGTATCTATATCAATATAAGACGTAGTGTGTGTGCGTGTGTGTGTGTGTATGTGTGTCTGTTATGTGTATATGAGTGTATATATCAGGGGGAGTTGGAGTTTACCTTTGAACAGAAATAAAGTTTCTGAGGTGGGCACAAGAATATTCTGATCACTGACTCATCTCCATCCCTGCATCTATTCCTATGCTTAAGTTTTTATAAATATGTCCTTTTTAAGTTATTATGTTATGTCTTATTATTATTGATAGAAGATCTAGATAATATCAAGTCCATCGAATTGTTGTAGTTCGATCCCGTTCGAGGGGATGAATCGTGTCTTTTCTTTTCTTCGCTCTAATAACAAGGCACAGCGCGGGGATGAGTTCCGCCACTCAACACGCAACGTCTAGAAAATTGATTGGTACGTGGGGGTCGGAAGATCCTAACACTACAATACGTCTACCTTTGCCTAATAGCTTTGATATTAAAGAAGTCAACACACAATGCCTCAAGAAATCCATGGAGACTGGGGGACGGAAGTGTCTTAATAGGAACGGAATGTCTTAAATCTGTGTTCGGCATACTACAGTGTGAATCTAAAAAAAATATGACTAATTTTGATATAATTTTCTTTTCTGCTTATACGAGCTCGTATTTTTAATCGCGCTGCTTGTGAACCCGCAGTTGGTCTTTGACTAAGATAAGTTCATAAATTGTAAAATTTTTATTATATAATACGTTTATTTATCAACTGATAAAAATATATAAATATATCTTAAAAAAATAAAATAACAATTTTTATATTTAAAAAAAAACACAAATACACTTACGTATATTGTCGTAATTCATTTATTGCTATTATATTCAGCTAGGCATTTGTTAGGTGTCATACTAAAATTTAATATAATATAAAATCATTCTATTTTAGTAATAATCACTTTATAAATATGCTTCAGTTTTTTAGAAAAATCTTAAGTTACTTTAGATTTTTTTTATTTATTTTTAGATACAATAATAGAACTAGAGGTGGATCCAGCCCTCAAAAAAAGCTGTCAAGCTAGTCGTGGCGCGTGACAGGCGCAAGCGGACGGCCATAAACAGGATGCGGATTCTATTTCCAGGCGATGAAATAAAATACGAGTATTTAGTATGTTCATTTCCTCGCTTTGGTAACGTGGTAAAGCGTGGCGTTGAGTTCCGCCACACGACACGCAATATATATCAATAATTGGGCGGAAATAGGGAAACGGAATGTTTTAATACTAGGCTCCATCTACCTACCATGCTATATATGAGATAAAACGAAAAAAAATAATAAAAAAGTCTAATCTCAAGCACAACCACATTACAAAACCAATACAAACACAAGATAAATGATATAGAAATGAGATTCTTGTAACGCAATGGAGGAAGTGTTACATTGCAAAAGTGGTCGTAATCGGTTTTAATTTTATATATTAATCACATGCACCGATGAAGAAATCTAAAGCCATCCTCTAGAACCTTGGATATAGTACTTATTTATAGTAAGAGACGTTTCTTTAATTGGTAATATCATTTAGAATGTTGAAAGAAAATTGTATGAGCAAGTGAAAAATGGAGCTCATAAAAAAATACATTTTATATGTATTTTTTTTTTACGGAAAAGACAAGGCAAACGAGCGTGCGGGTCACCTGATGGTAAGTGATCACCGCCGCCCACGACCCCGTGCAACACCAGAGGAGCTACAGGTGCGTTGCCTGTCTGTAAGGTGGGTTGGGCGCCGGAGCTCGGTATTACCTGATGCGAAACGCAGTGGCATAAAGCCACTACTTCACGCCGATTTTAAATGCCGGGGGTGGTGATGATCCGGTCGAGTCTGCCCATGCGTGTTGCCATTGCTGGCGACGTGACTCTACCACGTACTTTACCGCCTCTTACGACACCACCAGTACCAGGACGATCCTATTTTAGGTCGGGATCACACGGCACATTGTAATTTATGTAACTTAAAATTAAATCAAGTGAAAACTATATTTAAATCGGTTGAGCTATTTCTGAGATTAGCGTGTACAAACGCACAGACAAACACACACGAGATAGAGAGAGAGGTTTTAAATAACATTGAGTTTGACATTGATTATTGTCCCAAATAATAGCTTTCCCATTCTAGACACAAACAGTGATTAGTTACATTTTTATTATACATGTTAATTAATATGTAAAACACGCTCTTTTTTAGCTGTATCCCGCTCATATCTAGGAAGAGAACTTAGGGTAAAGATACTATGTTCCCCAATTTCCGCCAAAATATGGACACTGCATGTTGAGTGGTGGAACTCAATACTGCGTTTTATCTTGCATTTCAAGTAATGAAATAATTTCAAAACGGACTGTATCGAACCCGTTTACATAAATAAATATATCACAAAATTTTAACTTATTGTTTCAGTTGGGAATCGAACTCACACCTCTTAATACTATGTAAATACTATATGAAAGTAAAACGCAATATCATAATCGAGTCATAGCACTAAGTATGCAGACGATGTAACTTATTAAATCGATATTTTTTCTCCCACGACACAATAAGTGAGTCAACAGTGGTGACTTCATGTAATCTGTTACCTAATTACCTACTCGGAAAAGGGCATAATAATATTATAAAGGCGGTTAGTAATATTATAAACGTGAATGTAAGTTTGTTTGTTACGTTATCACGCCAAAACTACTCAACTGATTATCATGAAACTTTGTACACATATTTTTAGAGGTATCAGAAGGGATATAAGATAGTTTATTAAAATATATATGATAGGATATTAAAAAAATATTTATTTAAATAAAATTGTTAAGCTTTGGCTATAATATTAAAATAAATTTAAGCGCTTGAATCTCTAGTATTTAATAAATAGCATTCTCTCTTGTCAAGTGTAAATTCTAAGCAATTGCCTAACGTCTCACTACATAGATGCTAACAACTTAAAGAACCTAGTGTGAAGACACTCCATTCCCATTAAGACTTTTTCATTTCTCAATTTCCGTCGAATTCTGAGCGAAATTTGAGGCCAGTAGTGGTGCAGAGGCACAAAGTTTGACTGTAAACACGACTGGTTGTGGGTTCGATCCCCACTCCGTGGAAATTAAATATTTTTTTATTTAATTTATATTTCAATTTCTTCTGCTTAAGTTTCTTCTACTCCAATTTCCGCCTCTAGAATTCGGCGGAAAGTGGGGAACGCAGTGTCTTGACACTAGGTTCCCGCTGTCTACTCTGATGTGTGCGGGATTTATTTATTTATTTCATTTCATTTCCGCGAGTGAGAATGGAATCCACAACCTATCCTATCCTATGCCCCTGTGACTGATTCCAACCCTAACTGGTTCACTACCTTAAATTAAAAATAATAGAACAAACAAACAAATATTTTTTTTTCATAAATGTTATTTATATAGTAAGTATTAGTAAAGCATACACGTTATACACCTTTAGTAACAAAGTGGCATAATCCACCCATTTCTCATGGGACCTCTTACCTCATTCACCATTTCATCACTCACTTCCTTGTAGCACTCATCTTTATTAAAATTATTGTAATAATAGTCATTTAGTAGAAGATTGATGTTTATTTTATTTATTTTATGCTTTGAAATTATTTATAAAAACATCACTACGGTGCCAATGAATTAACATATAATATAGGTTTTTTTGTTCACACTGTATCCCGCAAATGACATAAATAAAATAGTCAGAGGGATCTACGTTCCCTGTGCACCACTAAATTTTCGTGATATCGCGTGTTGAGTTGCGGCATTTAACTTCGTGTTTTGGTCTTTATACCAGATCGCGGCCGCATATCCATTGCATACTGCATTTTCATTTGTGCCCACGTGGAAGATCTATATGCGTAATATATGGAACGTTATAGCTGAGGCTCTCATCTCGATCGACTATTTAAAATTTTTGGTAGTCTCGTTCTGGTAAGACAAAACGCATCGTTGAGTTCTTCCACTCAACAAGCGATATTCTAAAATTTTGTGGTAATTAAAAACATCATCTTAAGGCCAGTCGTGCAGGGGCACAAAGTATAACTGTAAAACCGACTGGTCGTGGGTTCGATCTCCACTCGAGGAGATGAAATATTTACTTAAATTTATATTTCCATTTTCTTCGCTCTGGTCTAGAGGCAAAGCGCGGCGTTGAGTTCTGCCATTCAACACGCATTGCCTCCAGATTTCGGCAGAAAGTGGGGAACGGAGTGTCTTAACACTAGGTTCCCTCTGCCTACCCTGCTGTGTGAAATGCGTGAAGCTGATTTTTTTTTAATTTTTTTTAAATTTTTTGATCTTAAGACTTCTTCGTCGTTCTTCGTTTTGTGTGAAATTTAAATAATATTAAAATATAAAAGTCAGCTTCACAACATATCCCGCAAATTGCAGAGTCGAGTGGCGGAATATAACTTGTCGCCAGAGCGAGGAATTAAAATATTATTTAATAATAATTCATTCCCCTATATTCGGCAGAAAGTGGGGAACGGAGCCCCTTAATAATAATTCATTCCCCTTGTGGGGATCGAACCCACAACCGTCGCCTTTGAGACATACCCTTGAGCTTCTACACCACAATGGATCCAAAATATATAAAAAACTGTACAAATTAAAAAAATATATATCTCTATGGTCTGCTAGTGACAGTAAAATAAAGGTTAAGCTCGTATTAATGGATTAAATCCACGACCTCTCTTTCGCCTATTTTTCTGCATAATGCAGTAAGTATCGAGTATGAGGGCATCGTGGCGCTGGAGCACAAGGGTGTGACGGTTTTGGGTTCGATCTCTACTGGAGGGAATGTAAAATGAATAAAATAAATAAATGAAAATTAATTTATCAATATTTTTCTTTTTTTATTTTAATTACAGCTAAGTATAAATATACGTTTTTTTAGAACTTCACGCGGAACCTGTATAATATCAGAGTAGGCAGAAGGAGCCCACTGTTAATACAATCCATTCCCCACGCACCGTCCAATTTTCAAGTTTTCTCGTCTTGTGACTAGAGCGAGGAAAATGTAACCAATTTTTTCTAACGACTGGAAATCGAACCAGCAACCATCACGCTTGCAACCAGACGTTGTGCCAAAACGGCTTCTTTATAACTTTATTTATTTAATAGAGGTTCTATAATATGTAGTAATTATGTATGATATATTTTCTGTATATGAACCCCTTGACCAACTTTGGAACTTGTTAGAAACAATTACATAGCTTATCAAATTATAGTAATTTATATCGATAGTATAATAAATAATGTATGTTATAATAAATACCAAAGGTCAACTAAATGTTACGTACATATATACAAATAACTTAATCGAGACCAGTCGTGGCGCAGGGGCATAAGCGTGCAGCTTTAAACGCGACAGGTTGTGGGTTCGAATGCCACTCGGGGGTATGAAATATAAATATTTAAATTTCGTTCTGGATACCAGTCGGCGCCACTCTACAAAAAAAGTCCTTCCATACGGCGAAAACGTGGAACAGAATTGTCTTAATGAGAACCAAGTGTCTTAACACAAGGTGTTAAGACACTTGGCCTCTGCCTACCCTGCTATATCCGCGATACAACGTGAAGCTAAATAAACAAATAAATGCTAATGCTTAGCCTTACTAAGGCTATGTTCTGTTGTGGTGCAGTGGGTCAGTGTCTGAATGTAAACTCAAATTATTCGTTGAATTATTTTTTTATATTCATTTTTTTGTAATATTTAGTAAGCTACTAAGCATTCTGCTCGCATCACGTTATCTTTTATTTCTTAAATTAGTTTTTATGTTTCATTTAAAAAAGTGTGCACTTTTATGGAAAAGACAAGACAAACGATTGTTTGGGTCACCTGATGGCAAGTGATCACCGCCACAACCACCGGCATTGCCGGCATTTAAAGTGGAGCGGACGCGGTTTTTGATGGTACCCAGTTCGTATCGACCTGGAAACACTGCCGCAGGTATGTCATTCCACAGTTGCGTGGCGCGTGGAATAAAGTTCCTATGAAAACGCACAGTATTGGAGTGTCATGTATCTAGATGCTGTGGATGGTATTTTAGCTTGTGACGTACTGTGCGGTTAGAAAATTCGGTGGTAGGTAACAGATCAAACAGTTCAACAGAACACGCCCCATGATAAATGTGGAACGCACATTGAGAAGACGTCTCTATGCAAAGCAGTGGCGTAGCGAGCTTAACTCGCGCCCGGGGCAAAATATTTTTTTAGCGCCCCCCAGGTGAAAACCTTATAAGTGCATTTGTACAATATATTCGCAAATTAATAATTAGAGGAAATATTTATTTAAATTTATATTTCCATTTTTTCGCTCTGGTGTCGAGGTAAAAGTGCGACGTTGAGTTCCGCCGCAAATTCGGCGGAAAGTGGAGATCGGAGTGTCTTAACACTAGGTTCCTTATGCCTACCTTGATGTGTGCGGGATACAGCGTGAAGCTGATTTAATTTTTAATTAATTAATAAAGTTTTAGGCTCAAACTTGGCTTTAAATTACACAAAAAATGTAGTTGAGAAAACAAAACTACATTTTGAAATATACAATCATATTTTTATTTTACATATTTATAATATAAAAAAATATTAAAAAAAAATGCAGTTTTAAAATTTATATTTATTATCTTTAATGACATACATATTTGAAAATAACACGAATATTTCTTATTATATAATAATAATACTACTTAGGTAGGAACTAAGTATAAATTTTCCTAGCTTTTGCAGCAAGCAAATTTATCAATAATATCATCAAAGTTAATAATTTCAAATTTTTCTCTTTCCACACTTAAAAATACTTAGGCGATCTCGTCCCATCGTTGATCGTAGATATATCAAAATTAATTTTAATTTGCTGAATGAACGTTTACAGCTAGCAAATGATACTGAGATAGTCAGGAGTATTTGAACTGCCACTCTCAGGTTTGGAAAAACATCTTCTCCTTATAAGATTATAAAATTAAGCAAATCTAATGGGATTCTAATGGGTTTTAGGTTCGCTTTCTTTTCTACTGCGGAGCAACATTTTTCAGTCACATATTTCGATAAAGAGTTCTATTCCATTGTAATCTGTATTGTTAAATTCACCCAAATTTTTACAACTTTTTTCACGGTCGTTATCAACATTATCCTTGTTTAATAAATTTTCAACGTCTAGTAGAAATCCAAATTCGAAATTAAGGTCACTTAATCGTGTTTCGCGCGTTAATCGTGTATTTTTGTTGGATACGATCAAGAACGCTTTTCATAACACAAGAAATTTTACTTTCTGCAGAAAAACCAACATCTCTAGCCAATTCTCTGGGAATTTTACGGCGTCTTCTTACACGTTCTGTTGTATTAATATCCAATTTCTTACAAATAGACTTCACCTTTTCTATTGCCTCTTCACAGAGATTTCTCGAATTTCAGCTAGTGCAGTCGCTAATGATTCAAGATCATGGAACGCTTCTCTAAAATTCATTTTAAGATCTTGTACTCTGAGTTGCACACGATCAATTCTCCTTAAGATTTCATACCAGAAATGAACTAAAGTTATGCAACTAAAAGTTACTATATTTTGCAACAGAATTGAAGACTCTCTGCTGGTGCCACTTGTAGTGGTAGTGTCATCTGTTAATTTTTATAATAGACTAGTGGGCACGCGCAGCTTCGCCCGCTTATTTTCACCCTTAGGAGTGAATTCTAAAAAAACCACGATACACGGGTTCAATAAAATATTTTTAACAGTATGAATTTAAATTTTTATAAAAATCGGTGGCGATTTAAAGATTTTTCCATATAAACTTTCAGCCCCTTATTTGACCCCTTAGGGTTCAATAAGGTAAGGTTGTGAATTCTAAAAAACCATGAAACATGTGTTCAATGAAATATTTTTAAGAGTCTGAATTTCAAATTTTAGAAAAATTGGTGTCGATTTTAATTTTTTTCCATGCAAACTTTCAACCTCTATTCCATCCCTTTAGGGTTAAAATTTTTCAAAATCCCTTCTTAGTGAATGTCCAGATTATGAAAGTAAACATCTGTCCAAATTTCACATTTCTACCTTCAGCGCTTACGGCTGTGCGTGCGTCTTACCTGAGTCAGTCAGGTACATGTCCTTTTATATATATAGATTTACTAATTTTTCTAATCTATCCACGATAACGCTAACCGCTTGTATTCTGGCACTCCATCGTGTTTCAGATTCCCGTTTGACTTAATAATTTCCATCGTAACGTTGAACATGAGAAAAAGAGATATATGTTTTCAATTATTCCAAAACATGTCACAACAATTGGCTCTTGTATAGCATGATACCGTTTGTGCCAGGGCGTAATAAACCATTTTCAATGTTATCACGTCAAGGGTCGATCTTAGATTTTTAAAGAGGAACATAAGCTTTCTGACTCTGGACGCCGTAAGTTTTATATGTTCAGACCATGTCAGATGGTTGTCAATCCAAACACCAAGGTATCTTATTTTCGACACATCGGCAATCATGTCATGCACAATCCCTCTGATTCCTATGCGTTCTAACTTCTGTAAAAGGGTCGGGACAGAGACTGAGTCGAACGCTTTGGAGAGATCCAAAAAGATGGAGACTTAGAGCCAAAGCGTTGGACTATAGAATTAGTTAGCTCCAATACTGCATCTTCAGTTGATCTACTTCTCCGGAAACCAAATTAATTCTCAGCAAAAATCTTATTTTGATTGATGTAACGTACTAGTCTCGTGTTCAACAATTTTTCTAGGATATCGTAACATTGTGATCTGCAGTTTGTAATTTTTTTTCTCTAAAATTGTATTTTCTCTTTTCTCATGTATGTCGATAAAACCCAAAAAAAAAATCTTTTATAGAAACTTTTTTATTGATAAAATCAACGTCTACGTACCTTGGGATAACTTGGGACATTTGTTCTTGATGAGAGATATCTGGAGTTGAATCAAGTAAAAGTCCATAATATTTTTTTCTTTTGTTGTCGTTTGTTACTTGAAGTTCAACTGTAGATGCCAGAAGATGAATGAATTCATTTTGAATCTGTGGTGATAAATATAAAATAGTGTTTGGAGTTTGTAATGCGTAAATTAATGTGCGCTTCTGATGATACTGATGGACTTCTTTCATGGCTAATCAATTTATCTTTTTCCTCCATTTATTAAAACCAGCAGATGTTACGAAAGATGATTGTGTAGTGGAATTTAGTGCACTAAATAGTAAGCAACAAAAGCAATACGCGGCATTGAAGTTGGTCTGATATTGTAGGAAGATTGTTGCTAAATTTTAAATAAGCCACATCCTTGAACTCCAGGACGTCCGGAATTGTAATTCCGGACGTTCTGAAGTTCAAGGATGTGGCTTGTTGTAACAAGTCTTTCTGATGTATTTTCTGGGCTTTTCATCAGATGTGAACACAGATTTAGCATTTGTGATGTACTTGGGCCTTCTTCAGAGTCTTGTATCTGTTGTGTTGTGTCAATACATAAAAGTTTAGCAGCAGTAGGTGTACAACCTGAATCTGGATCTGGCTCTAAATCTGATTATACATTTTCATCCTTGATGTCCTCTGGATTGCCTTTTTGCATTTAGAAGTTTTTTTAGTTTACATGTACAAGAAGTACAGAATGCTAATATTTTTCAATAATAATGCTTATAACTACTACCATGCATTTGACAATATTTATACTTTTAGTGGCATATCTACACTTTGCTATGGCAACGCCAACGCGCATTATTATATGGGTCAATTGGTACTCTAGAAACATATAAAATCTTAATTTTTTGCGATTTTTACATATTTTAAATAAAACTTTTAAATGTGATTAATTATATAAAAAATAATATTTCTTGCTAAGGTAAAGTTACAAAAAGGTTTTTTTCGCGTGTATTTAATTTGAGGTAAATATCCAATGCGATATTTAAATAAAATTAAATTTAAAAAATTTTGTGGACCATTTGGCGCCCCTATGTGAGTAGCGCCCGGGGCAAGATGACCCCCCTTGCCCCCCCCTCACTACGCCACTGATGCAAAGCCATAGTGTCAAGCCTTTGACAGATCATTGGGTCTCCAATGATCGGCTCTACGTTGTATTCGATTAAATGATTCAAACTGATAGTCGGGTATACCGGCTCAGCGATGAGAACAGTAATCCATATGAGGCCAAACCTGGGCCCTGGCCCATTGGTGTTTTGGCGTGAAGTACCGTCTTGCTCTGCTGATAACCCCCAGTTTCTTCGAGGCTAACTTGGTCTTGCTTTCCAGAAAATCGCGATACTAGCAGTCACATGAAACATTAAGACCCAATATGCTGGCCGTGGTTATAAGGGGAGTGATTTAAAAGCTGGCGATACGACAAGTAGGATTTTTTTATGGTTAACGCGCAAACTTGCGTTTTCATGGGTTGAATTGAACCAAGTACTTTCGGGTGAAAGCTCCTCATGACCCCATGAGGAGACATTCCCGAGGGATGCCTCAATAGAAAGCACAAGTTTATTTCGGCAATGGTCAGCGCTTTCCCGAGAAAGAATTGCCGGAGTAAACAGCGTCCACTGAGCTATCATCTGTGTGGCAATGAATACTTAATACGCAAAAGTTAATGAACTTCAAGTGAAAAAGATAATGTTTAAATGGGAAACAGAGTGTCTTAACACTATGTTCCCAGGTTTTTATCCCGCACATAGACTAATTATGTGCAAGATACAAAAAAAATTGGATATTCTTTTTTCGTTTAGGCCATTACAATCACTTTTGAATCGAATACAGAATTGTAGGTAGTGTCAGTTACAGGAAGCGGCCACTGGGTGGCAATTCTGCTGAAAAGAGCAAGATAGGAACTTAACAGTCTCTCTGCTCTTTCAAAGTATACTTTTCAATAAATCCGCAACAATCATTAGCTTCACGACCATCAACACTTTTTAATTCCAGCCATTATTGTTATTATAGTCTCTCTTGTAAGTAGTATCCATCGTGATGAGCATGGTTGGATGTCGTCTTATGAGCACGAATTATTCTTGCAAATTGTGATCCATTGCGCACCTCACCACCTCGTGGTATTGTGAGAGTGATTACCAGACTTTAGTTTGTCGATCCACTGCGCTGGTGATCGGCTACGTGATTTCTTGCCACTTTTTCTTATTCTGGAGGCATTGAGTGTTGAGTGACAGAACTCAACGCCGCGCTTTGCATCGACACCAGAGCGAAGAAATGGAAATATAAATTTAAGTAAATATTTCATCTCCTCGAGTGGGGATCGAACCCACAACCAGTCGGTTTTACAGTCACACTTTATGCCACTGCGCCACGACTAGCCTCATACATTCGTCGATGAAATGAATGCCCTGAATTGTATGTGTGTTTCAGACAGAAGGCCGGCGCTGATCTGCGACTATTATAGTAATTATGGATAAAATAAAATTGCAAATTTTGGTTAGTCTACTCAGTAGAGTATTATATATTTTTATTAAAAGACTAGTAACTAGACTAGTCTTTTAATAGAAAAATATAATATGGGTTTTTTTTATTAAAAGACGACAGAAATTGTTTTAATAAGCATGAGACAATTAACATAAAAAAATAGTAGACCTTTTACAACAAATATTTGCTAATATTTTATGGCCACCCATCTTTTGTAATAGCGCGTGTGTATCCCATACACATACCTATCTGCTCTAATCAGCAATTTTATATTCAATATATTTTTACTTTTTAATTTCCAAAGTACAATCAAGGAGAACATGTTTTTTAGCTTTACACTTTATCCTGAATATGGCAAGTTAGACAGAGGTGACCTAGTATTATAGAAAAGGTAGGCAAAATGAGCTTAATTGTTAGAAGCGTCGTTTCCCATGCATCTCCTTATTTTCGAGACATTGAGAACTCATAGAGTTACAGAACTCAATGCTGCGTTTCATCTGAGAGGAAATGAAAATTATTTCACTCCCTCAAACGGGAAGCAAATGTGGAGTATGACGATGATGATGATGATCATGGTGATCTAACTAGTGCTAGAATACTCCATTCATCACTTTCCGCTTACTGTGGAGTTTTTTGTTGGCGAAACTCAACGCTAAACTTTATCTAAAAGGGTCAAAATAAAAAAAGAAAATTAAATATATATATTTTTTGATATAATAAACATTCCTAGAAAGAGATGATATATTTAATTTTATTATTAATATTTTTTAAAATCACTTTAGCGTCCGAATGTATGTAATTTACATATTTATCAGTACAGCTACCGTTTGATTCGTCTCGGAACACGTAATGGTTATTTACGACGTTTTAGTACATGCACGGTCTTATTGTACCACTTTAGTTGTGTATGTCATGGAGAGAGAGGAGGGATGGGGGGAGGGCGTCGGTGGGTTGTTTTAGTTTCACGCTGTATCTCGCATAGAAGGGTAGGCAGAGGGAATCTATAGTATTTTGTTTTTGTTTTAGCTTCTTACATATCTCGCATATAGAAGTGTTGATAGAGTAGCTAGTATTAAGATTCTTCATGTACCACATGTCGTCGAATTTTCGAGATATTGTGTGTAGAGTGGCGGCACTTAACGCAGCGCTTTGAATTTTTATCTGAGCGAGAAAATGAGAGTTGTAACATTATCAGTCTACTCATAAAATGTTACATACATTATAAAATGTTACATACATATTAAATTATTCATTATCTTTTCAACACTGATATTTTTTGTGAATAAGAAACAATTTTTATTACTTTTTTATTATGACACGTCATGTTAAAGCGCTAATATTATGTGGAATTTTTTAAATACCAGTTATGATTATTAAACTAAAGTGGTATAACCGAGTAGCTTCAAATTTTATGAAAGCGAAGTTAAGTTTTTTCTATAGTAGTCGTGGGCTTGAACCCCACTCAGGGAAACGATCATACATAAGTCGTAATAGAAAAGGTATACCATTTTTAGGTTTAGGTTCCGTACTTTTTAAGGAAAAAAGGAACCCTTGTAAGATCACTTTGTTGTCCGTCCTGTCTGTTTGTCAAACCATATACTCAGACGTACGGTCTCTTGATTTCCTGGACAAAAACTCTGGCGGCTTATATCACAAAAACACACGTATTTCGACACTATAACCAAATTAGGGAATGAAAATGAATAGGATAATTCCGGTTAATCTAGAATTATGAAATTTGGCAACGAGCATATAGGTAGTAATAGTTCAGGAAAATATCTGAAAACTATACATTTGTGGTTAAATCCAAAAAAAAATGCCTTAAAAGAAGGGGGGCTGGGTAGGTGGCAAATTTGTTATTAAAGCCGCTAGTTCAAGTAAGATATCAGATGAAAGGGTTTTAGCTAAGCTAAGCTTGAATTTCAGGAAAAGGTTCAGACTTCGAATTTTTGTACAGAACCTTCAGTGGGCGACCTTGACTCGCGCTTGTCTGGTTTTTTAGCTAGTATTTCCAACAAGGTACCCAATTTTTGAGCGTTGCGTGAGAATCAAACTCACATCAATATTACAAATATATTATTCTAGAGTTAAGCCACTTTTATTAGCCTCAACCTGGACAACCTTGTCAACATACTACACACTAAACGATTGCTATATAACATGCAGTACATTTGACCACCCAGCACAAAAATACTTATAAAAATGCATATAATTAAATAACACTTGTTTATTTTAATGTCAGGCTAAAGGAATTTTACATTTTTTTCATTATTTGTGCATTTTGCAATGTATGTGGGAGATAAGGATTTGTA
Source organism: Heliconius hermathena (assembly GCA_013403705.1). Classification (NCBI taxonomy): domain Eukaryota; kingdom Metazoa; phylum Arthropoda; class Insecta; order Lepidoptera; family Nymphalidae; genus Heliconius; species Heliconius hermathena. The sequence continues at coordinate 23,608 of JAAIXJ010000484.1, read as the reverse complement.
AACAGGGCTTTAACAGAATCACTAATTACTTAAAGAAAAAAGTTTGAACTGATGTAAATGTTGCTTTTTTTATTTTTCGGGGCAAATTTTGTTGAGAGTAATATATCTCGGGACCAGACAATTCTGGTGCTCAACTATCTGGTGCTCGGAGGACTCGGCTCCCCCGCTTCCTGTTCTAGGTGTCGAATCCACGACCCCTAAGCAGAATCACGAGCAACTAAACTCCAGTCCAGTCAAATGATATTTCTTTGTTACCTACACTATTAATATAGCTGTAAAATAAAGGATTCCAGAGTTTTTCAAATGAAAGTGTACTCGAGTATAAGCAATCTACTATGAGGCAACTTCCTCGATCAACCTCATATTACTGTTGCATCTAACGTGTGTGAAGATTCTATCTAATGCTGGTTCTTACATATATTTTACTTAACTATTAATGTATCTTGCAATATAATATTAGACAAAGAGCTGTTGTGGCGCAGTGTCGACTGTAAATGCGATGGTTGTGGGTTCTTAAAAAATCTATAAATATAATGTAAAGATAAAAATAATATTTTCTTATGATAGGTATTGATTATGTATATAAAAATAAAAACTGTAAAATTGCAAATATACAGTGCAATTACAACTAAGCCTTGAGGCCAGTCGTGGCGCAGGGGCACAAAGTGTGGTTGTGGGTTCGATCCTCACTAGAGGAAATGAAATATTCATTTATAATTATTTTATTTTTCTTCGCTCTGGTGTCGATGCAAAGCGCGGCGCTGATCAACGCAATGCCTCCAGAACACGCAACGCCACCAGAACTAGGCGGAAACTGGGGAACGTGTAGTGTAGGTTCTCTCTATCTACCCTGCTGTGTGCGGAATATAGCGGGAATCTGATTTAACTTTTTATTTGATTTAATTACAACTAAAAGTTAAAACACAATTATAAATTATAAGGAAACGCACAGTTACAAGATTAACTTTAACCTTTTTAACTATACAATTAATAGTTAAATATCACAATAAATCCCGACCCTAGAATGTTCCTCCGAATGAGCATATCCATCCCGGGTGTCGTATTAGAGGGCTATGTGTAGCGTCCGCTTGATTTATAACGTTACTTAGACATGGCACGTGTTGGGAGAGGTAGCGATTTAATAAATTTCTCTTATGATATTTTATATCAAGTTTTACTGTGAATATCGTGATGAATCGAGTATAAGATAGATAGATAGAAAAACTTTCTTGCACACAAAGCTATTACAGATAAAAATAAAGAACAATCTTAAAATAATTCCAGAGCGTGCAAAGGCGGTCTTGTTGCTGATAGCAATCTCTTACAGACAACCCTTGAAGAGAGTAATTAGCCTTAAAGGAAACGGGCTAGTGCAAATTTAAAATATAAAAAAAATACCTTAGTTACCGGCTGTTGTGAAGAGATTAAATTATTTATTGCAGTCTTGAATATAAATTAATTTTCGTATATCAAATTAAAATGTTCTTTTTTAATAATGCTTTTTATCATTTCTTTGAACTCACTTATCTCAATCCCCAAAATTGATAAATTTTCAATCGAATCAAATAAAAGTCCTTATTGCAGAATAAAATGTATAAGAGAAAATATTGAAAAAGTTTACATAGAACAATTTTGAACACGAAAATACAAGGGCAAATTTATAGTTACGATTTTGAGCAAGTAGCAGCTATTATTGATAATATTAATATATCATATATGCGTAAAGTAGAACCTATTTTTAACAAATCTTTCTTAATAGTTATTATTGTAATTACAAGTTATTAGTATAGTTTGGTTTTTGTTAGGTTTTATTAATATTCAGCCACTCAGAAAATGAAATCTGAAATACTGTTTGCTCTTGATATTTGTCATAATTTATTATTAAAAAACCGAAAAAACAGCTTCACACTTTTTAAGGGTAAGCAAACAACACTCAATGTGCACCCCGTTCCCCATTGTTCGAGGCGTTATGTGTTTCATGGTGGAACTCAATGCTGCACATTGTCTACTAAAGCGAAAAAATAATATTATTTTAATATTATAATCCTCCCAGATGACGATCAAATCATAGTAACACACAGACGCTAGACCACTGCACCGCGACTGCTCCAAATACACATAAAATATTTTTAAATTATGCACTTTAAAAAAAATTATACTAAAAAAAAAATAAACCAACCTTAACTAACACATAAAAACAAATATTCCTGACTTCCTGATTCTTAAGCATTTATTACCAAATAAACAATCTTATGAATTGAGCCCAACCGTAAGTAGTACAAGAGTCACATCATTCTGTCAACATAGAATATTGCTTTAAAGTTAGAGACGCTGAGACGCTAACGGGTCGCGTTGCGTAATGTAAGGAATTTGGATAGGGCTAATTTAGTTTTTAATGAGTTTAGATCTTCTTAGATATAATATTCCCCACACTCGACGAACTGAAATATTTATTAAAATTAATATTTTCATTTCTTTGCTCTGGCGTCGAGGTAAAGCGCGGCGTTGAGTTCCACTCAACACGCAATGCCCCTAGAATTCGGCGGAGAGTGGGAAACGGAGTGTCTAGATCACTAGGTTCTCTCTGCCTATCCTTCTGTGGGCGGGATACAGCGTGAAGCTGATTTAATTTTTATTTTTAGATACAATGTTTATGAATGACGAAATATTGTGAGTTCCGCCACTCAATATGCAATTTATTGAAAATTAGCTAGAATTTGTGGGATGGAGTGTCTTAATATTAGGTTCTGCTTAATCCGGATATTTGCGGGATACAGAGTGAAGCTAGATAAAACTTATGGCAGTAAGTGCGACGGTTGTGGGATTGATTCAAACTGGGGGAATAAATTATTGTTTTCATATTCTTATTCTGGTGAGAAATCAAAACGGAGCGTTGAGTTCAACAAACTATCCTAAACTTAACTATATACGGAATACAGTGTGAACCTAAAAGAATATTACTAAAGATATTGAGGCGTTCGTGGCACAGTGGCACAAGTGACTGTAAACCTGAAAGGAATTGATCCCACTAGGTTTAATTCCAACTTTTCACTTTTTCACTCTGGCAAAAGGAATGAACCTAGTGTCTTAACATTAGTTTTCCAGATTCCCTCTGCCGACCCTGCTAAGTACAGAAGTGCGTAAAACCAAAAAAAACTTGTGGCTCCGTCCTTGTGGTAAAATGAAGATCATTAAATATACATTCAATTTATCTAAGATAATCATAGATATAGAGCGTTACATAATATTGCCTTTAGTCTTCCTTTATAAATGAACCATTTCAACAGAAAAAATCTAACCAGTAGTTCCTGAGATTAGCGACAAACCAATCAAAATCTTCAGCTACATAACAATAGTATATCCTTGTGTGGAATTCGAACCCACATTCATCCCACAATCAGACAGAATGAAGTCTCCACATCTTTATAAATAAACGTTAGTAAAAGACACTGCATTCTTTATATTTACCGCAATGGAGTAAAAATATGAAAGGCAAAAACGAAAGAATTATAAAGAGGTAAAGTTTATATCTTTGTGAATAATTTAAGGCAATTGTTTTAATTCCCAAAAGGCTGTAATCTTCTTTGATTTTTTATTATGAGTTTAATAATGTCGAATACATTTTTAGTAGCATGATTAAATATTTACAATCTATCATTAATTTAAAATATTTAACTTATTTTTGAAAGGCAAGTTGTGGTGCGGAGGCATAAATGGTGTTTGTAAACGCGACAGGTTGTGGGTTCGGTTCCCAGAGGAAATAAATTCATTTCTTTGCTTTAGTGTCGAGGCAAAGCACGGCATTGATTTTTGACAACACTCAGTTCTCATTAAGATATTTCCTCACTTTCTGCCGAATTCTGTATTTATATCATTGCGCGTTGAGTTGAGGAACTTAACGCCGCGATTTGCCTCTACCAGAGGAAATAAACAAAAAAAATATTTAATTTCCTTGAGTGGGTATCGAACACACAACCGCACGCACCATCTGCGCGGCTACATCAAGAATAATCGACTTATGTATGCATATTTTAATATAATTTATGTATATTTTTACACTATTATCCTTTATAAGGCGTTCCATCGGTAGTTCCGCATTGCAGCTCCTTTCAATACAGACACTACACTACAGTGTTCTTAAGGTTGTCAGTAAATGACATTAATATATAAAAACCTTTGATATATACATACATCACTGGTAAATTATAGTAAAAATATATAATTTAAAGGAAACGTTTAAAAAAATATTTTGAAAATTAATGGTGGAGAACGGAGTGTCTTAACATTAGGTTCTGTCTGGCTATCCTGCTATATATCTATACATCTATGATAGAGTGTGAAGCTGAAAAGAGCAAGAAAATAAAGTATATTCTCCGAGTGGAATTTGAACCCAAAATCGTCACATTTACAGTTTGATACTGTGCCGTTGCACGACAGCCTCTGGGGCGAGGATTCAAGTGTTGTTTACACACTAATAGACAGATTGTAAACAACACTAATAGACAGATTGATTCAAGAGAAATATTTATATGCCTATTATATTATAACAAAAGAGAAAGTCGTAAAATTCTATTTTAATTTACTTATCCGCTATATCAGGAATTGAAGAAAACGTTATAAACGTGACGTTTACGTGAGCGATGTCATGATGAATACGTATCGTAGTATCCCACACATAGCAGAGTAGGCAGCGGGAACCTGGGAACCTAGAGATAAGACACTCCGTTCCTCATTAAGAAATTCGGCTGATTGTTGGAAACAGAAGAGTCGTTTCTTATTTTCTGTCGAATTCTGGAGGAATATCGTGATGAGTGGCGGAAGTCAGCGCCAAATCGATACATTGTCAATATCACATAAAAATATAAGAATAATTACATAAATAAATCGATTAATCATTAATTACAATAAGGGCTACAACCATAACTAAAGTATAGCACATTTCACAAACATATTGCACAAAATATCTCTAAGGCGGCTATAAATATTAATTTGCACCTGCCAACCCTGCAGCTCCGGCCTGATGGTATCTGGCTGGAGTAAATTACGATTGATTTATGATACAAGGACCTGCACTTGGTTTTGTGTTGACTTTACAAATTATATATTATGTTAGAAATTAGCTAAAATTCGTACTTGAGGCCAGTCGTGGCGCAGGGGCACACGCGTGTCACTGTAAATGCTACAGGTTTTGGGTTTGAATCTCATTCGATGAACTGAAATATTTAATATTTTTATTTATTTGTTCTGGTAACCGGACAATTACGTCAGATTACAAAAGTAAGTGTCTTAACACTAAGTTCCCTCTGCCTATTCTGCTATGTGTGGGANACGTCAGATTATAAAAGTAAGTGTCTTAACACTAAGTTCCCTCTGCCTACTCTGCTATGTGTGGGATACAGCGTGAAACGTGGTACGAGGTGTGACTGTAAAACCGACTGGTTGTGAGTTCGATCCCCACTCGAGGAGATGAAATATTTACTTACATTTATATTTCCATTTCTTCGCTCTGGTATCGAGGTTAAGCGCGGCGTTGAGTTCTGCCACGCAATGCCAGAATTCGACAGAAAATGGGGAACGGAGTGTCTTAACGCTAGGTTCCCTCTGCCTACCCTGCTGTGTGCGGGATACAGCGTGAAGCTGATTTTTTTTATAAATATATATTTACTAATATAAGTGATTTTATTTTTAGGTCGGCATCTTTTTTCCAAATAGAGGGTTCAGCCCAGATAATCTAGTTTTAAACCACCTTCGGCCCAATTTGCGAGACTCTATTTTATAGTTGAGTGGTTTATTTCAATATTGTGTTGTACCTTATCACCAATGCAGAGGGAAAAAACAAATCAATTTGTTCTCTCCCATTGAAATCATCCTTAACTGTCGCGTACAGAAATAATAATATTCACAAAAAATAAACAACAAACAGATATACAAAAATATTTTCAAAGTTAATAATTATATAGAAATACTCTTATAGTTACATACCTACATAACGTATTTAACACAATCGATTTCCTAGCCCTCGTTTGATCTAAAATTTCTGACTACTTTCCAATTTCCTTGCCTTATCAGTTGTTCCAGTTCAGATTGTTATCAATGTATTTCTATTAATGTAGTAGTAAAATGTACACGAACTTGAAGCATAGCTGCGCTTGTGTCTATATAGACAAATTACACATTCTTATCTTCATGCTGGAGGCCAGTCGTGGCGAAGGGGCACAAAGTGTGACTGTAAAACCGACTGGTTGTGGGTTCGATCCCCACTCGAGGAGATGAAATATTTACTTACATTTATATTTCCATTTCTTCGCCCTGGTGTCGAGCAAAAGCGCGGCGTTGAGTTCTGCCACTCAACACGCAATGTCTCCAGAATTCGGTTGAAAGTGGATAACGGAGTGTCTTAACACAACGTTCCCTCTGCCTACCCTGCTGTGTGCGGGATACAGCGTGAAGATGATTTATTTTATTTTTTATTTATTTATCTTCATGCTTGAAAGGCCGCCGGCCTAGAAGCACAGCCTCTGTAAAAACGAGGGTTGCAGGTTCGATTTCCACTATGTCGAATGAATTATTTCTTCATTCTTATCTGGTAAAAAGACAAAATGCGGCGGCTCAATTGCACAAGGTCTCGAACATTGGGCGGAAAGTGAGGATCGCAATGTTTAAAACTAGGTTTCTTATGCCTTCTCTATTATATGCGGGTTCCCTTTGCCTAACCTGCTAAGATATATTGTGATACTAAAAACATAAAACTTTACGGTTTTTTCGTACATCGTAAAGGCAAAAATAATAAATAAGATTGGAGTGAAGGCTCTCCAGAAACCAACATGGCGGTGTTTATTGAAAAGAACCATTGCATTTACACTAACATATAGAGTCTAAATTGAGGCCATTCGTGGCGCAGGGACACAAGCGTTGTTAAACGCGACAAGTTGTGGGTTCGATTCCCACTCGAGGAAATGAAATATTTAATATTTTCATTTCTTTGCTCTGGTAAGAGCATAAAAAAAATTATCGAAGCGAGATTTGAACCCACGTCCATTGAAAATCAAATATGGTTATAAAAGCTACCAGAAAGCTATTTTACTTAAAACGGAATAAAATAAACAAAACTGCAATCTGGCACGTGCCTAACAATGGGGGTATATTGGTTCGTTGGTTATTTTGCATTTATGTATTTGCTATAGCTTTAGCTTTGTAAGGGCGCTACATCAAATAGTTCATTAAATTGGAAATATATATATATAAAAAAATGTACGTAGCGGGACTCGAACCTGGGTCTTTTGGAACTGTCAAATTGCTCAATTTGCTCAATTGCTGGTAATTTAAGCACTCGTTCTTATAGTATCATCAGCTTCTCGCTGTATCCCGCACACAGCAGGGTAGGCAGAGGGAACTTAGTGTTAAGATACTCCAGTTCCCACTTTCCGTTGAGTTCTGGAGGTATTGCGTGTTGAGTGGCGGAACACAACGCTGCGCTTTGCCTTAACACCAGAGAGAAGAAGTGAAAATATAAATGTTAATAAATATTTCATCTCCTCGAGCGGGGATATAAACCACAAACAGTCAATTTTACAGTCACACGACAACTGGCCTCACTGGCCGTTCTTATCGTGTGTTTAAATAAAATAAAAATGTTCATATTATTAGATATTTTTGATTTTATTTGGTATTTTTATTTTAAGACCTTGCTTTTTTTATTGTTTCGCGCGCTTTAATGATTAAAAAAACAAATAAAATTATATAGCTACAAACATAGTGTTTAGGTACTCCGTTCCTCTTTATTATATAGCCTAAATTCAAAAAAAAAATAAAAATTAAATTAGCTTCACGCTGTATCCCGTACACAGCAGGGTAGGCAGAGGGAACCTAGTGTTAAGACACTCTGTTCCCCACTTTCTGCCGGATTCTGGAGGCATTGCGTGTTGAGTGGCAGAACTCAACGCCGCGCTTAACCTCGACACCAGAGCGAAGAAATGGAAATATAAATTTAAGTAAATATTTCATCTCCTCGAGTGGGGATCGAACCCACAACCAGTCGATTTTCAGGCACACCTCGTGCCGCTGCGCCACGACCGACCTCAAAATTCAAGTAAATAAAATAAAATAGGCCTAAATTCAAGTAAATAAAATAGTTAAATAAAGTAGTTTACTAGTATTCTTTCAAGAAGCTGAAACTCCAGTCAAATCACTGTATTTTATATTTGTTTTAAAACATTGCTTGTTGGTTGCTGAGTGTTAAGACATTTCGTTCCCATTAAGACACTTCCGTTTCCCACTTTTCGCAGAATTCTATAGGTATTGTGTGTTAAGTGGTGGAACTCAACGCCACGATTTGCCTCAAAAATCTTATAAAAATCTTTGTATTGTGAACGCACCTTTAGCTATAGGCATTTACTTTTATACAGCTCTAAAGTCGGGTTGTCGGGCCTTGATTGGAAATCGATTTACAATCGATTGTTCCTTTTGCCTCTTATGGAATTAAAAACTGCTTAAAATTGGACACGTGCGTCCACTTTCTTAGTATCGATGAGAGACCTAAATTAGGGATTTATTTATTATGATATAATACTTTCACTAATTCGATAAATAAGATTACATGGAATGTCTAAATAGGAGTTTTGTATAACGGGAAAAATTAAAGAAAAAAATATATTTTAAGCAACAATCATCGATCAGTCCAGTGAAGACAATCGTGGCGCAGGGCACGAACGTGTTTCCGTCATTATGTTTCCTCTGATCACCCCGCTATGAGCTGAATACAGCGTAAATCTAAAAAAATATCAACAACCGGTTTCACGCTTTTTTCCGCATAGTATTGCAAGCAGAGGTAACCTAGTCTTAAGATCCCTACTATGCACCTACTTTTCTATGCATTAAGTGTTGAGTAGCGGTACTCAACGCCGCGTTCTTCCCGACTAAACAGAGAAAATAATAATAATAATTAAAGTTGGAACAAATTAAAACGTATTAAAAAATTGAACCTACGATAGGCGTGGGCTACAGTGCAAGCTGAGACCATTTCTATCATACATAATAAAGATATTATCATAGAAACTAATATTAGCATACAGAGCAGAGGCCAGTCGTGGCGCAGGGGCACAAAATGTGACTGTAAATCGACTGGTTGTGGGTTCGATCCCCACTCGAGGAGATGAAATATTTACTTAAATTTATATTTCCATTTCTTCGCTCTGGTGTCGAGGCAAAGCGCGGCGTTGAGTTCTTCCACTCAACACGCAATGCCTCCAGAATCCGGCAGAAAGTGAGGAACGGAGTGTCTAAGCACTAGGTTCCCTTTGCCTACCCTGCAGTGTGCGGCATACAGCGTGAAGCTGATTTAATTTGATTTAATTTAATATTAGCATGAAACGCTTGACACAATTAGGTTATTTTAAGACTGGCGGCCGATAGTATTCATTAAAGTGACTAATAATTTCAAGTAGTTAGTGCATTAAAACGATTTTAGGCTAAAAATAGGTTATAGATATTTGGGAAATTAATTAAAAAAAACACTTTTTTAGCTTCACGTTGTATCCCGCAAATAGCTGGATGGGCTGAAGGAACGTGGGAGTCTAATATTAAGACACTCCGTTCCTATTAAGCTACAACACATTTGTTCCCCGCTTTCCGCCGAATTCTGGAGGTTGTGCGTGTTAAGTAGCGGAACTCAAAGCCGCGCTTCGCCTCGTTAGTCGTTACCAGAGCGAGGAAATTAAAACATTAAACATTTTTTTTCTTGAGTGGGAATCGAACCCACTTCGCTTCTTCACTGTCGCTCGTTTGTGGCCGGACTAGCCACAACCCTATTTAAAGCATAGTGTGTAAAAACCTAATTTAAGTATACAGACCTAATAAAATTCATATAAAGTTATTCAGATTTCTCTGAAATGGTTCTTATCATCATTCTAATAGCTTATATGTGATGAAATTACAGTATCATATGATACATCACATTCAGAGGAATTCATGATGTAACTGACAGCTAACTAATATACATATACGTCTGGATAAATTAAAAAATAACGAGGGTGTCGCAGCAGCAGAGCGTTTGGCTGTAAACGTGACGTTTGTGGGTTTGATTCTCATTTACCATATCTTGGCTTTCGAGTGTCTTAACACTAGTCTCTCTCTGCTTGCCCTGCATATACGGTGTGAAGCTATAAAAGAAAGTAAAAAAATTAATTTTTTTTGTATTCAATTTAAAGCAAACATATTATGTAAGTAAATGGTTATCGAAGGAAGCTATAGATCATATTACATTAAGTTAATTTCAGAATTTTGACGGAATCTATAGTACCTACCTACTTGCAGTTAGAGTTATGGGCACGAGGAATGTATAATGTGTCATACAAAACACTTAGTTATAATGTTACCACTTCACCACGTCCAAAAGTCCACCCTGTATACCGCTAGAAGTAGGGTAGGCAGATGGAACCTGGGAACCTAGCGTTAAGACCATCCGTTTCTCATTAACACACTTTCGTTCCCAACTTTCCGCCAAATTCTTAATACATTGCGTGGTACCATTGCAAGAAAATGAAAATATTAACAATTTAATTTTCTCGAGTGGGAATTGAACCTACAACCTGTCGCGTTTACAGTCCCCCTTGTGCCACTGCGCCACGACTGGCCTCTATAAAGTTGGTATATTACAAAAGTAAACCGCAAATTACAAAGCTATTAACATTTTTATGATCAACTAATTCTCTTTCTGAAAATCTTTAAACGATTGTTTTTAAACTGAAAAATGCATTTAGTGTTGTATTTCAAGAATTCCTGAAGATAATGTACGGAGAAGACATGAAAGAAAAGTTATATATAGATTGATTTATTAGCTTTGTTGGGCTTTGTTGATTGACCTTCTGTTACATTTCAAAGTTGACTGCTGTAAATATTATTGGAAAGCAGTTTTTTGTTTAAATTTAATAACAAAAATATTATAAACTTCAAAATTTTAAGTTATGGTTGGTGCTGAGAAATTTATTTTCATATTATTTTCAAGCGTTTTCATTAATAAGTATGTCAATCATCATTTCGTGAAATTTTTCACATCCTTTTTTTGTTCAAAAATTATTAATAATTAAGTATAGAATATTGATTCTGATCAATTTAGCGTTTTACATAGAGATCTAAAAGACAATAAAGGATAACTAAAAAAAAACTGAAACCTTATTTTTTTTTTGTTTCAAGCAATATCCAGGATATAGCAGGATCCAGGAGTAGAGTAGGATAGGCAAAGGGAACCTGGGAACATAGTAGAACATGGAGTCAAGATATTCAGTTCACATTAAGATACTTACGTCCCCACTTGTGTGTGATGATCAGTGGGTGTTAAGTGATGGAACTCAATGACGCGATTTTCCTGTTTACGAGAAAAAAGAAAAAGAAGAACACAAAACACCAGATCACGGCGGCGCGAGTGACTGCAGAAGTGACGGTTAGGTGTCTACGCGAGAAAATTAATTATTTCTATTTCTTCACTTTGGTAACAATATAAAGTGAAGTGATTTGCGTGAAAAAAAAACCTTATTTTCTACACGAACAAAACCTTAGGAAGCATCTAGTAAGACATACCCACTATAGTATAAATATATCAAGTTATTTGCCTACACGGCTGATCGGGCTACGGTCGTCAATACGATGTCGCGGTCGGTCGGTCCCGTTACCCACGGCGAGAGAGTAAACTTTTACAAGGAAAATTATAGGGCGAGCACCGTAATTAGATGTGACACGTCTCTTGGCCATAAAACCTTTCATATTATTATATTATATCGGATACAAATTGTCTTTATTTTAAAAAGCTTTTTTTTTAAGAAAATTATAAAATTGAAGTTATAGAGGTTTGCGGTGTTGAGTTCTGCCACTCAACACACAATGCCTCCAGAATCCGGCAGAAAGTGGGGAATGGAGTGTCTTAACACTAGGTTCCCTCTGCCTACCCTGCTGTGTGCGGGATACAGCGTGAAGCTGTTTTATTTATTTTATTTAAGTTATAGAGGTTTTATTAGAGGTGTTGTAGCGGAGAGGGGGGATCTAGTATCCCTAAATGTATCACTATTCCTTTTACCGAGCAAAAGAAAACCAATAAAAATACCAAATAACATCTCTATTATAGTATTGAAGCCGTCGTGGCGCAGTGCGACAGCGTCTCACTGCAAAGGCGACTGTTGTAGTTCGATTTCCATTCGGAGGAATGAATTATTTTCACATTTTCGCTCAGGTAAGTAGAATGTCTTAAAAAATGGGCGTTACAAGGGAAGACGGCGTGTCTTAATACTAGGTTCCCTATACACTACAAAAAAATATAATATCATAAGACCTACAAACTGTCTAGAAAAACATAGTCCAGGCGCCTTCATCTTCATATAAATAAAGTCAATTAACATATTTAACTAACAAAAATTCTGGTCCTCATATTAACGTTATTAATAGTCCGTGTAATGTACTTACTTTTCCGCTACATTACGTTCAAATGGACAGTTCATTTGATCATCCAACCCTCGAATGATATTGGCAGACCACCAACCGTTATTTTATTATATTAATTATTATATATTACTAAATCAGCTTCATGCTGTATCCCGCACACAGCAGGGTAGGCAGAGGGAACCTAGTGTTAAGACACTCCGTCCCCCACCTTCTGCCGAATTCTGGAGGCATTGTGTGTTGAGTGGCAGAACTCAACGTCGCGGTTAACCTCGACACCAGAGCGAAGAAATGGAAATATAAATTGATGTAAATATTTCATCTCCTCTAGTAGGGATCGAACCCACAACCAGTCGGTTTTACAGTCACACCTCGTGCCTCTGCGCCACGACTGGCCTCAGTTTTGATTAATTTTTTTATTTTATATATTACTAGCGGCCAGTCGTGGTGCAGGGGCATAAGTGACTGTAAACGCGACTGGTTGTGGGTTCGACTCCTCCCCGAGGAAATGAAACCTTTAATATTTTCTTTCTCTGTTCTGGAGTCGGTAAAACCCATTTGCCAGCAAAAAATAAAGAAGCCTTTTTTTCTGGCATATGAAGCACAGCGTTGAGTTCCACCACATAAAACGCGAGGCGCAGGAACACGACCAGTTGTGAGTTCAATCCCCACCTGAGGAAATGAAATATTTAATATTTATTGGCATGTATAAGTAGATAGGCTGAGGAGTGTGAGAGAGCGCTACGTAAGGATTCCTCAAAGCTCTTATAATAAAAAAAACGAGATTTTGTGTTGTATTATAATGTCTTAAAATCCATTCAAAGAAAGTTGCGGGCGACAATCTATATTTTTTTTATAAAATATCTTTAAAGGGGGGGTCAAGGCCCTCAGTCTAACTATTTGACGTGACAAACAAACTGTCATCTCTACAATGGTATTATATGGCGCAAATATTTATGTTTGCTCTCTCATTGTAAATGGGTTGACACACTGTCAGTGCGATGAACGGTACTGTTAAGGTGCTGCGACATGAATAGCGGTTGTAAGGTTTTATTTTATTTATGAAAGAAGTAAATTAGTTTGTACAGTATGAGACGCAATTCTGTTTTTTATATTAATCTGTTTTTAAAAAAATCATCTTCACGCTGTATCCCGCACACAGCAGGGTAAGCAGAAGGAACCTTGTGTTAAGACACTCCGTTCCCCACTTTCTGCCAAATTCTGGAGGCATTGCGTGTTGAGTGGCAGAACTCAACGCCGTGCTTAGCCTCGACACCAGAGCGAACAAATGGAAATATAAATTTAAGTAAATATTTCATCTCCTCGAGTGGGGATCGAACCCTCAACCAGTCGATTTTACAGTCACACTTCGTGCCGCTACGCCACGACTGGCCTCTTTGTTTTTAAGTTTAACTAAAAATATATCAAAATAAAGTAAATAATTTGGAAATTACCCCTTGACTCTTATTAAGGACTCCAAGAGTTATTTAAGATTAGAATGCATAAATGCCAATGAAATATTAAGAATCAGATACTACTGATTTATTATGGTTGAATAGAACTATTTAACATTATTCGATTAAGTCATATAAAATATTATACAAATTTATAATATTTTATATATTTCATTGTTATCTATTTCAGAGGTCGTTTACGGCAGCAAAAGCACAATGGTCGTGGGTACGATCCGCACTCGGAGGAAAGATNAGAGCGAAGAAATGAAAATATAAATGTAAATAAATATTTCATCTCCTCTAGTGGGTATCGAATCTACAACCAGTCGATCTACAGGCACACTTTGTGCCTCTGCGCCACGTCTGGCCTCATACATATTTCACCTTTCTAAATACGTTAGTTGATATTTTTGCCAAATATTCAGTAACGGAAGAGTTTTATATTATCTATCTATATCATTTTAATTTGACAAACAAAAATATGACGTCATTATAATTTTTCAGGCAAACGTGCAATCGTCAGGCAAGACGTAATGTTTTTCCTTTCAATTTTCCCGATATTGCGTGTTGTCGTGGCGCAGGGGCATAAAGTGTGACTGCAAAATCGATTAGTTGTGGGTTCGATCCCCACTCGAGGAGATCAAATATTTACTTAAATTTATATTTGCATTTCTTCGCTCTGGTGTCAAGGACAAGTGCAGCGTTGAGTTCTGCCACTCAACACGCAATGCCTCCAGAATTTGTCAGAATATGGGGAAAAGAGTGTTTTAACACTAGGATCCGTCTGCCTGCTCTGCTGTGTGAGAGATACAGCGTGAAGCTGATTTATTTTATTTATCTTCTTAGTTGTCTCGTGAAATGTGATTACAAGCGACGACACTAATATTTTTTCCCTCCAGTGAGAATCGAACCTACAACCGTCGCGTTTATAGTCAGTTCCTCTGCAACTGCACAATGTCTCATAATGATTTTCCATACATATATAGAATATATAATTACATTCGTATACGAAAAAAAAAATATAAATGTTTTTACATAATTAAAATATTTTTGTCTTTAGTTATACCGAATGTAGTGAGTTAAAGCGACACACTACGCACCTATACGTATCTAAATACACAAAGTTTATATTGTTTGTTTATAAATACTTGCCACGAGGCCGCGAAGTTCCAAAGAAATTTTGTTTCTGATAAGAAATAATAAGAAATACCGTATAAAATTACTTAATTATAATTGTTCATTACTTAAACAGTTCATTACTATTCTTATATAGTATTTAGTCCATATAAGAAGCTTGCAAAATTATTTATTTTTAGTTAAATTTTATTAAGAAACTATATAACAAGAATGTAACAAAGAAACTTGCATAATACATAATATTTTATTACAACCAAAATTTACTTAGTTAATTACGCGCATTAAAAATAGCGCAATAAATCACAATGTCAAATAAGATCTTGCTGTCTCGTGAAATGTGATAAGATAAAGCCTACAGTAAGTCAGTCGACGTCCAACCATGGACAACTTCGGTTACCGTGAAATGGGGTGGCCTTCACCTCTTCAAACCCCTACCCCTTCTACGAATAGAGCTCGGCTAACAAGGACTTACAGTTCGAGGAGTTCAAAAGAACCAGAGGAATTTCCACTAAAAGGCTTCTTCAAACATGTACGAAATATTGATTTATTGGAAGCAGCGTCTGAACATGGAAAAGCCAAAGAATATTTGTTTGTTGGCCCTTCACCACCTGCTGAAGATGGATCAAACATGTATCATAGTTTTGACATTATGGCTCCCGACCCTGAAGCCAGGTTAACCGAAGACATGATACGGAAATCTTTATGTGAAAAAGCATTCACATTGGGAGCCGCAAGATTCTTTGATGACGTTGAATGTGGTCTTATCACTTCTGACAACATAGAAGAACACATTTCCTCAGCTCCAGAAGTCGTCGTCAATTTAACTTTGTTGTGGGCAGCATTTCTTACGCGTGACGAGTTATTACCACCCGTAGTGGAAGCGGGCGCTGATATACATTACTCAGAACCGGCGGGATTGACAGCTCTACATTTATCCGCTTTCAGTGGCGCGAGTAGATCTGTGGCATACTTGCTATCTATTGGAGCTGATGTTGATTATGCACCTAAATACTTTGCTCCCTTGCATTGTGCTGCTTTTGGAAATTCTTTAGAAGTAGGGGAATTATTAATTGCGAATGGCGCGTCCTTGCATGCAGTGGTTCAGCGAGCTGGATGCGAGGACAATCTGGTGCATTGTGCTGTTAGAAATGATGCATTGGAATGCATGGAATTATTTATAGAAAAAGGTGTAGATCCAAGTTATGCTACCTCAGAAGGACTTAACGCATTACACTTAGCAGCGGAACTTGGTGCGTTAAGATGTCTCGCTTTCTTATTAAAAGAAACAAAATTAAGTGTGAAGGGTTCAACAAAACAAAGAGATAAAGAGTGCACAGCTTTACATTTAGCTGCTTCAAGAGGTTACGCTGAGTGCGTTGAACTTTTACTATCAGAAGGTGCACAGGCTAACGTAAGAAATTATAGAGGGTTCACAGCCTTACATCTCGCTGCAAGATGTTCTAGTTTAGAATGCGTTGAAGTACTTTTACGTGATGGCAGCGCGGATCCCAATGCAGAAGACCACGATAAAAGGACGCCTTTACACGCAGCCATTTGTAATTCTGATCGTGCTTGTGATATTATTGAAATGCTTGTAAGTTGGGGGGCTCAGACTAATAAAAAAGATGAATATGGTTATTCTCCTTTACATTTAGCAGCTATGGACGGCTTAACGCAGTGTGTGGAAACTTTAATCATTTTAGGTGCAGATGTTACGTCCAAATCAAAGAAAGGCCACTCTGCTCTTAACGTCATAGTAAGAAAAACACCAAAATCTTTAAGTATATTGAGGCACAACTTGGATAGTGGTATATCACTGAGTCGATCTACTGAAGGCAACGAGGAAGTGCAAATCGAGTTTGATTTTGGTAAACTTTTAAAATATTCTTATCCACGTGAGATCACATATTTAAACAGTTTGATTGATGAAGGTCAAAAAGATATATTACAACATCCACTATGCTCAGCGTTTCTTTTTATGAAATGGCGGAAAATACGAAAATTTTACTTGGCACGTTTAATATTTTGTTTTCTCTTTGTAACATTCCTATCTATTTATGTATTAACAGCAGTAGTAAAAACTTGTGATGGAGTGAATTCAAAAAAGTATGGTGTACCAAATGAACTTTGTCAAAAACAATCATTATTGGGTGACATATTAGAAGACAATCCTATTGAATTCGAAAGATGGGTATTAATAGGCATAACAGCGTTTGAAATTGTCCGAAAACTTGCTGGAATAACTGGCTACTCAAGTATGTATCAGTACTTCACAAGTTTTGAGAACTTGATGGAATGGTTTGTTCTCCTTTCTGTATTTTCTTTGTATAACATTCAAAAGGAATATGGATGGCAAAATCACGTGGGTGGATACGCTGTGCTTGGAGCGTGGACGAATTTAATGCTAATGATGGGTCAGCTTCCTATGTTTGGCGACTACGTAGCTATGTATCAAAAAGTATTAACTGAATTTCTTAAATTATTGTTGGCATACATTTGCTTATTGCTCGGTTTTACAATATGTTTTTGTGTTGTTTTTCCCAATGAAGAAATGTTCTCGAATCCCCTTATGGGCTTTATCAGTACGTTATCTATGATGGTAGGAGAACTTAACTTGAATATATTAATAAACGACCCTATTTTAGATGATCCACCACTTATTTCAGAATTATCATGCCAAATGATTTTTATTCTTTTCCTTATGTTTGTAACGATTATACTAATGAACCTACTAGTAGGTATTGCAGTTCACGATATTCAAGGCCTTAGAAAAACAGCGGGACTCTCAAAGCTTGTTCGTCAAACAAAGCTTATCTTATTTGTTGAAGTTGGTATGTTTAACACTTGGCTGCCTAAGTGCTTACAAAAATTTATATACAGAACTGCACTGGTATCTCCTGAAGCTGGAAAAGTTATATTGAGTGTAAAGCCCTTGAATCCACACGAAAAAAGATTACCCACTGATATCATGATGGCGGCGTACGAACTAGCTCAAATTAATAAGCTAAAATCTGGTAGATCTGTAAAGGAAATGATATATAAAAACAAATATGCATCGAAATATAAAAACGAAAATCAAACGAATGATCAAAACTTTAACATAGAAATAAGAGGCATGCAAGAGAAGATCGACCATACGACGTTCAATTTGAAAAAGATAGACCAAGAAATGAAACACTTGAACAACTTGTTGCTGGAACAAACTCATTTGTTACAGAATTTATTGAAAGCAGTTGATAGATCTGCTTACTCCCAGTACACTGTAGAATCTCCTATATTCTTTCCCAATAATGTTAGTGATAGTTCACCAAAATAACCTAAATTGTATCAATATATTTTTTCCCCTATATATAATTTGTTTGTATATAAACATATATTTTAAATATATATTATATTTCAAGAATTATTTTCTATATTTTTTTAAGAAAAATTATATCGAATTTCCGTTTGAGTGAGGATGTGATATTTGTCGTCAGGGTATTTTTTTTAAATAAAATATGATGAGTAAAAACATGTTATTTTGGTTTTATTTTCCTCGATATTTAAAAATTAAATAAATATATAAATATTTTACAAAATTTTAAAAAAATATTTTGATAGGATAAATTACCCCCTAGGTAACTTGTGTTAAGACACTCCGTTCTCCACTTTCCGCCAAACTTTCGAGAAATTGCGTGTTGAGTGGCGGAACGGTTACACGTTGCCTTCTTACTAAAGTAGGAAAATGAAAATAATATAATTAATCCTTCGGGTGAAAATTGAACCCACAGCCGTCGTATTTACAGTCAAACGCTGTGCTACAACTACCTCAAGTATACATGTATAAATAAAAAATATATTTAACAAATTTTAAATAGTTATTGTCCTTAGATAACGCGTTTGTTTTCGGTCTTATAGTATAATGTCTTGTTTGCAGTAGCTGACGTAGACCGGTGATTACCACGACGCGGTAAATCTATTAAGTTTCTTTTTAGACAAGGTGTGTGTTTTCATAATATGTAATCGTATAAAAATAGTTGGATAACAAAGAAAAGAATAGAAATAGCCTTTATTAACAACTTTAAGTCTTTTTTTAGGTTAGTTTCCCGGACATAGCGGAGTAACCTGGGAACCTACAGTTAAGACACTCCATTCCCATTAGGACGCTTCTGTTCCCCACTTTTATGCCGAATTCTAGAGGAATTCCGCCGCTTATTTAAATTATTTCCATTTCCTTGCTCTTGCTGATGAAGAGCAGCGTTGAGTTTAACCAATTAATGTGCAGTGCTTCGAAAATTTACAGAAAAGTGTGCAAGCTGAATAATGCATGAAGCTACTTTTTTATTTTTAAAGCCACTAAGTAAAAGTTATATTTAATTGTTGTAGATCTGACCCCATATTTATGTTAAGGTTTTAGAGGCCTGCAGTTCCATCTACAGTATAGGCGATAACCGCAATTTAAAAGAGGGTGATGTGTTTATCTGTGTTTATATGTGATTTGATCGGTTTTTTTAATCATTTTCCCGCACAAAGTAGAGTAGACAGAGGCAATTAAGTGTAAGACACTCCGTTCCCCATTTTTATGTCAAATTATGGACGAATTGCGTGTTGAGTGGTGGAATTCAAAGCCGCGGTTGCTTCAACACCAGAATAAAGAAATGAAAATATTAAATATTTTATTTCTCCGAATGAGGATCGAACCCACTACCAGTCGCGCTTACACTTGTGACTCGACTGAATATGTTTTAATGAATAGTACAAGAAACACTCCCCTGAAAAGAATCGAATCCACGCCCATCGCGTATCAATGCGTCACTACAAGACCAAATAAAATAAATTTCAATATAAATATACATATAAATTATACGGCATTCAAAAATAAAATTTTGTTTTAATTATGAACTTTGTCATATGGCTAGGACTGACGTCCGCATTCTTGCTTATTCACGTTCCAAGGCATTAGCGTCTACTACCTAGGTAACCTAGGTCACTGGTATTTACGAGCATATAATTAATCTGGAATGAAAACAATGAAGACGTCGCCTGGAACTGTTGGGTGGACTGTCAGATACTTTAACTGTGTTATAAATATGGATATTTAAAAGTGAAAAATCTGTTACCGTTTTTTTGCCAAGAAAATCGGCGTGTTCAATCATGGTTCCTGTCTGTTTTTTTTATGGAAAAGGACAAGGCAAACGAGCGTGCGGGTCACCTGATGGTAATTGATTACCGCCGCCCACGACCCCGTGCAACACCAGAGGAGCTACAGGAGCGTTGCCTGTCTTTAAGGTGGTTTGGGCGCCGGAGCCCGGCATTACCTGATGCGAAACGCAGTAGCATAAAGCCACTACTTAACGCCGGTTAAACGTACTGTTTAACTGGTTAACTGTAACGCCAAGTGCTACAAATGGGTTGCGCAATTCTTATTTTTTTCATGAACTTTATAAGATGCCTAAGATAGGACGATACTTTAGAATACGCAATATCTCGAAAGTCGGTGGGGGCGTGGAGAACGAAGTGTCTCAACATTAGTAGGTTCCCTAGCTGGAAAATCATTTATAGCTCAAACGTATTTCTTAAAAGGAAAAAGCATGACGTTGAGTAAGATAAAAATATATATAAAAGATTTTTTTCTTTCCTTGTTCCTGTTTAGCTAAACGCTAGGAGGGAAAAGTGTTTCTTTTCTTATAAACATTACAAGAAGTCGAAGATAGGAACTTTAAGAAACGATACAGATCAACGCTGATTACTAAATGACACTTTAAAAATGTTAAAAAAGATGAAAATCAATTGAGGCCAGCCGTGGCACAGTGTCACCTTGCTGTAACTATAAGTTAGTTAAGTGAGTTCAATTCCCACTCGAGGAAATTAAATATTTAATATTTTCCCTTTCGCCATTTAGCACGCAATGCCTCCAGCATTCGATGGAAAGTGGGGAACGGAGTGTCTTAACACCAGGTTCCCTCAATATACAAAGCTATATGAAGAATAAATCGTAACCTTAGAAAAAAATATAATTGAACTCATACAGAATAGCAGCTAGTCTATTTGTCATTTAAATTTTAACATTATAATTGAAAAGAGAAACTGTTGAATTTGTTGCTAACTTTTTACCTCCTTTCGACGATAAAAAATTCTAGAAAAGTTCTATTTGAAATATCTTTTTGATGTCGAATTTAAATATAAGTATGCTCATTCTCAAGTGGGATCGAACCACAAATCATATCCTCATTTACTTTTCGACAGTGTGTTCTTAAAATATTAAAAATTTTTAATTTCCTCGCCTTGGTAACGATGTAAAAAGCGGCTTTAAGTTCCGACACTCAACTAGGTTCCAAGCTCCCACTGTCTACCTAAATATAAATATTCAAGTGAAATCGAACCAAAAACCACATCCTCACTTTCCACCAGTGACTTCAATCATAATTTTATTTATACAAACAAAGATAAAATCTAAAATAACAAGCGAAGATTTACTGGTAAGCTATAAGAACATTTGATGTGGATTTATTCGAGATATAAGTATAAATAAAGGGCAAGCCGGCGTCTCGGGGCTTCAAGAGCCTATAACAATTAACTAACTATGCTGTACGCGTCGCTGTGCGGCGTCTGAGCTGAATGTACTGTCGTTGAGAAAAGTGATTAAAAGACAAGAAAAATAAAAAGCTTATATTTTCATTTCTTCGCTCTGGTGTCGAGACAAAGCGCGGTACTCAACGTACCGCACGCAATGCCTCCAGAATGCGGCGAAAAGTGGGGAACAGAGTGTCTTAACACGAGGTTCCCTCTGCCTACTCTGCTGTGTACGGAATACAGCGTGAAGCTGATTTTTTGATTTAATTTTTGTTAATTGATTTTGGTTTTTCCCCGCTTAGCACGATGGATAGAGGGAATCTCAAATTAAGTAATTCAGTTTTACACGCACTGCCAAATTTAAATGTAATTTATTTCATTATACATATGTATATACAAAATCAGTTCAGTAGTTTTTGAGATATGGACATTTACGGATTTCTGAACATTTATATATATCTAGGTAATTGGCTGGTATTTGATGTAGATTATTTTATTTTAAATCACAATTATACAGGCCCTCGTGTTGCAGTGGGTTAGAGTCGGACACTCAACGTCTTGGTTGTGGATGCCTACGCTTTAAATGAATCATTTTTATAGCACCACTATGGTACACAGATTGCGGCGTTGTGTTCTGCCACTCTATGCGCAGAAATCGAAAAACGTAGAGGCTTTTTTTTACGGAAAAGGACAAGGCAAACTAGCGTTCGGGTCACCTGATTGTAAGTGATTACCGCCGCCCACCTGCCGTGGGCAACACCAGAGTAGCTACAGGTGCGTTGCCGGCCTTTAAGGTGGATTGGGCGCTGAAGCCCGGCATTACCTGATGCGAAACGCAGTAGATGCGGCATAAAGCCACTACTTAACGCCGATTTTAAATGCCGGAGGTAGTAATGATCCGGTCAAGTCTGCCCATGCGTGTTGCCATTGCTGGCGACGTGACTCTACCACACGTACTTTAGTCGCCTCTTGCGACACCATCAGTACTAGGATGATCCTATTCTAGGCCGGGATCACACAAAAAGAGAAGATCTTAAGTCTTAAGAGAAGATTCTTCGAGTTCTGCCTACCCTGCTATAAACGGAATACGTCGTGAAGGTTAAGCTAATTAGGAACTATAGGTACCAATGGTTCCGTCGGCAACACTGTAGCGTTCGAGTGTACTTTCATATATACGCGGTAATCGCATACGCGGCGCCGTCTCGCGCTTTTTATCAAACGGCGGCTACTCGGGCAGGTGCCTCCGTATTGCAATACCGTCGCTATGGAGGTGAAGAGAGTCAAACCATATATTATATGTTTTGAAATATAGTAGATTTCCAAAATTCGGCGGAAAAGCACCGACGTGTTTTGATGGTAACGCTGCTTATTAACACTAGGTTCCTCATCCTAACTTGCTATTTGCGGAAAACAGCGCGGAGCTAGAATAAGCATGTAGGTAAGTTAAGTAATATAAAGGAGCCTTACAAGAGGATTTTTAAAAATTCTTATGGAAACGATATTTTCTAATTTTCTAATGTGATACTTAGGAAGAACAACAACACATAGAAAGTTGGTCGGTGATGGTTCAACACTAATTATAAGTAAAACAAAAAATAAAATCGAACATAAACTATATTAAAATTATACTTATGGTTAAGAAATTATGAATTGATATGAGGCCGTCGTGGCATAGTGGCACAGAATCTGACTATACGCGAATGTTGTGGGTTGGATTCCCATTTGGGATAGTGAATTATTTTTATCTCTTCGCTGTAGTATGCTCCACACGCAATAACTCAAAAATTTGACTGAAAGTGTGGAACGAAGTGTTATATCTCTAGGTTCCCTGTGCCTACGCAGCTATGCTGAAAAGCGTGAACCTGTTTTATTTTATAATATGTGAGTTGTGTCTCTTCACCATCAAAGTGACGACATGTTACTATGTAACGCCGTTATTGTATACATGTTCGACGGAGGTTTTATATCAATGGCCTACTGAGTTACTACCATTATTTTTTTGGTGGGTAGGTGCAAAAATAGTAACAGCTGTTTGTAGA
>JAAIXJ010000516.1:122188-157188 GCA_013403705.1 Heliconius hermathena | reverse complement strand
ATATATATATATATATATATTTATAATGTATATGTATACAATGTAATGACCGGTTTCTATTGCTTCTCGTACACAATAATAGTAATTTAAATATACATATTATCGTAGTTGACGTCATCATGCCGTCGTTGAGTGAAGTTGAACTAGAAACAATGGTCGTGAGTTCAATACGCGAGGGAATTGGCACTATATGTATACTTATATTATAATGTTAAAGAGTTTGTTGTTTTGACTTCGATAATCTCAAAACCTAGTGGTTTGAGTTAAGACATTCTTTCTGTATTGGATAGTTTATTTATCGAAGAATTCGATAAATAGATATTTTCGATTACGACGCGGACGAAGCCGTAGGTCAAAGCTATTGTTGTATAACTTATTTGATTATATCAAATAAGAAATTGAGTTCATTTTGCATCTGTGTGAACGTTTAATGGGAAAATATATATCGGAATGATATTTCACTACGTTCTCTTTAGTGAGCGTTCTCTCTCGGAAATTCGGTGGAAAGTAGGGAATGGAAGTGTATTTATAGGAACGAAGTGTCGTAACACTAGGTTCTATCGAAATGTTCCTTATTTCCTGCGTAAAGAGGTAGCATAGTGTTCTCTATTATATATTTCGCCCATAGACAGTTTATTATTACTTGGTTCTTAGTTATAAGAGTTAATCACTTTACTTACTATTGGAAAGAAAATATTTTTTTATTTCAATGATCTACCAGTATTTTTTTAAATAAAAAAATATAATAATTCTACAACAACTGAATTAAGATTTTTTATTTTTTTTTATCACTTGTTTATAGGTTGAAACAAATTATAAATAAATAGGATACAAATTCCAATAGATTTTAGAATAAAGAAAAGTCATGTAGCAAAAGTGCCAGGTCAATCATTGAAACTTAAATATTTTATAAAAGAACTAGGTAAACAAAAAACACATTATTTATAACAGAGTGTTTATTAAATATAAAAATCATGGGAAATTATTAAGAAAGAAATATATTTTATTATTCATAATAATAATACATTAAGGAAATCAGACTTTTTCAATGAGTATTGCAATACCCTGTCCTCCTCCGGTACAAGCTGAGCCAATGCCTCGTTTAAGGTTACGTCGTCTGAAATGAAAGTAATATATTATTTACTAGCTATAACTACGACCTTTTCCTTAAAATAAAACAACTTGTAAGGTCGAGGCCAGTTGTGGCGCAGTGGCACAAAGTGTGACTGTAAAACCGATTTGTTGTGGGTTGGATCCCCACTCGAGGAGATGAAATATTTAATTTAATTTATATTTCCATTTCTTCGCTCTGGTGTCGAGGCAAAGCGCGGCGTTGAGTCTGCCACTCAACACGCAATGCCTCCAGAATTCCTACCCTGCTGTATGCGGGATACAGCGTGAAGCTAATAAAAAATTTAAAAAAGCTTGTAAGGAAAGTTTACCAAAATACAACATTGAAAATTGCATTTACATTGATAAAGCAATTTTTGACGTTAGCGTGCAGAAACGCACCGACAAAAGAAAAGTATTACAACAAAAAAAATTTAAGTAGACAATTTTTTTTTAAATAGCTGCATCCAATAACAGTTTTTCTCTTGTATCTTTTTTAACATATGTAAAGATTCTCCGTTCTCTACTTTCCGTTTAATTTCAAATATTACATGTAGGTGCAGCGTAGCTGCTTATAAAATATGTTTATATATTTATTATATTTTTACGTATCTTTATATTATACATGTAAAAAACTTGCATTTGTGTAGGTATTTTTTATAGTTGTAAATTATTTTAATCGTTGTTGTAAGTGCCATAATAAAAAAATGACATTGTTGTCCTTCACAATTTTTTTTTTTTTTATGGAAAAGACAAGGTGTGGCATAAAGCCACTACTTCACTATTATTTTATTACAAGCGATTGGGGAAAACGTCTAGTATAATGATACTAAATCCTATGAAGATATTTCATTTAACGATCATTGTGTTGTAATTCAAGCTTACATCATAATTTCATTGAGTTGAAAAAGCCAGTGCTTAAATTATCTATCTGCTTACAGTAAATATATTAATATATTGAGGCCAGTCGTGGCGCAGCGGCACAAAGTGTGACTGTAAAACTGACTGGTTGTGGCTTCGATCCCTACTCGAGAAGATGAAATATTTACTCAAATATTAAATCTTTAAAAGTTTTGTTTTAAAATAACCCGTTACAAAATGAGAAATGGACGTTTTCAATGTATGGCTTAAGTTTTTTTTTTATACGAGCATTTCATATTTTTAAGCTACAGTATCGTTTATTTATATATTCGATTGTCTTTTTTTTATGTTTGTTACCTCAGAACTCTTGACTGTGATAGATAAACGTCATAACTCATTGTATTAATATTCCAAAGAAACATTTTATAATTTTGAATTCGGTGTAAAGCTAATGCTACAACAACCTTAGTACAATATCAAATTACTAAGCTTTTTGTTTCTTTAATTGGCACCGACTTCAAAATTATAAAACCTTTCTTTAATTATTTTTATTTAACTAAATCAAAGTATAAATACTTATTTAGAAAACGTATAAAATTTGAACGTAGCGGGACTCGAACCCGCGCCTCCTGGGAACCGATCACGATCAGGAGGCGCGGGTTCGAGTCCCGCTACGTTCAAATTTTTATACGTTTTCTAAATAAGTATTTTTCTTTCCTAAGTGAGGAATAACACTTTAAAAAATGTTTAAAAATAAATCAAAATATGTTTTAAAAATAAAATAAATAAATCAGCTTCACGCTGTATCTCGCACACAGCAGGGTAGGCAGAGGGAACCTAGTGTTAACACACTCCGTTCCTCACTTTCTGCCTAATTCTGGAGGCATTGCGTGTTGAGTAGCAGAACTCAACGCCGCGCTTTGCCTCGACACCAGAGCGAAGAAATGGAAATATAAATTTAAATAAATATTTCATCTCCTCGAGTGGGGATCGAACCCACAACCAGTCGGTTTTACAGTCACACTTTGTGCCGCTGCGCCACGACTGGCCACTAAGTATGTTTTGCTTTACGAAATGATTATGAAATTATTTTTTATTTTTTTGTTCGTTGTTTGAAGTCGGTTTTTTTTATTAAAAAATAATTTACATTACAAAGTTGTGTATTACTTCACAAACTCCTGCATATAGTTAGGCAGAGAGAACTTAATGTCAAGACAATCCTTTCTTCCTTTCATTTACCTCAATTCATGGGTTAGATGTGCCATAATCCTAGTTCCAGATGCTCCAACTGGATGACCCATCGCTACAGCTCCGCCATTCACGTTTAGTTTATTTTGGTCAAGGTCTAAAGCTTTCACACAAGACAGTGTTTGAGCTGCAAATGCTTCGTTTATCTGGAGACAAAATAAAAATTAAGAAAAATCCTTAATATAAGAAACAATAAAGTATTTTTTTTTGTCAGATTTGTAGTAAAGCTGCTTTTTTAGGTTTATAATAAATGGCGATTGGTTAAACATCATAAAAATCACTTTTTATATTTGGTAAAACAATTTTTTAACGTTAATTTTGATGCCTTTTTCACCTGTTTCGTACGTACGGTCGACGAGCCGTGGCCACCTCGAAGTTAGGTGTAGATGGTTGCGTAGATTTGATTATATTGTTTTTTTTTTTATTTTTCATTATTATCTCCCCGAGAGAACAATTCATAAAGTTTCGGAAAACCAAACTTCAAGGCGGCCACAATTGTCATTATAAAACACAATTAGCCTCTGAAGTAACAAAGACTAAATTAACGGAAGCTATTCATAAGCAATCAATTGTTTTCTTTTTGTATTAGGAAACGGTACATTTTATATGGACATGGGAACCCGGAACCTAATATTAAGACTTTAAGACACTTCCGTTCCCTACTTCCTGCCGAATTATGAAGGCATTGCGAGTTGAGTGGCGAAACTAAGGGCCGCGCTTTGCCTCGACACCAAAACGAAGAAATGAAAATATTAACTATTTATTTTCCCCAAAGGCGGAATCGAAACCAGAACCTATCGCTTTTATAGGTGCACGATTGTGCTCCTTCGGCACTACTGGCCCCGTTAGTAGGTATTTAAACCCAAAATTAACTTTAAAACTAACCTCAACCAAATCTATATCATTAAGCGACATGTTAGCAGCGCTAAGTAGGCCCTGTATAGCTGGTACAGGTCCAATTCCCATGATCCTAGGCTCCACGCCCACGAATGACCAACCTAGCAATCTGGCTAACGGTTGTAAGTTGTTCTGTTTTAGTCCTTCTTCACTTGCTAGTATTAGGGCACCTGCTCCGTCGTTCACACCCTGTGTAAAGTAAGAGTTATATTATTTCTTTATTTTAAAATATTTACGTTTAGTGAGCTGACTTGTGATAAATAAAATATTTTGAAAAATTTAGCAAGCAAAGCTAAATCTCTTCTCTTAAGAAACAATAATTATATTTGATTCATTTAAGGATAACATTCATCACTCAAACTTAGCGTATATCTCTGAAATATATATTATTAGTATTAATCAAACTAAGTAGCAGTTTATATTTTTGCATCAGGAAAGAGCCGCTACTGAACACGCAATGAGACTCCAGAATTCAGCGGAATAGGGAACCTGGAAACTTAGTTTAGGTTTCCAGATTCCCTTTGTCTATCCTGCTATGTCGGCGTGTGAGATTGTGTACGGCGCGCGCCTACGGTAACAGTGATGTTTATGTTCTCCACAGTTTAAAATTGTGTATTCTGGATAATAATTATTGGACAAGTGCAAAAACAGTATTAATGTAATCCTTAGAAGACAACCTACCCTAAGTGCTATAAAACAAGTGCTTAAAGTGAAGAAATATTATTTTCTACATGTGTAAAAATTTATAACAAAATCTATGAACTCATTTAGAACGGTGTATTTGCAATATTTGTTGAGTGGTTACCTCCATATGAACAATAATAAGAAATAAAAACATTATTGTGGAATCAGTAATTGTCTATTTTAAATAAACAGTAAACCCATACTGTGGACTAGAGGTCGGACGGTCACAAAAGCTGACACACAATCACAAGTGCCGAGTTCGAAACCAGCTCTGATTTTATTATTGTTTATTTATTTTTATTTTTTTTTTCTTTTTTTTTTTTTGCATTTTGTTTATTTTTTTTTCTTTCCTTTTATTTTTTTGGTGATAATAGTCAAAATGGTATTATGCTCATCGTGTACTACAAGTATTCTGGTAACACAGAAGCGTATTAAATGCTCTTCAACCAACTGTTCCAATCAATATCACCAGGAATGTATAAAACTTAACGACTCAGTCAATGTGCCACGTGGTAAATGGATATGTCCCACATGTAAACGTTCTCCCAAGGACTCTCCGATTCCATCCAATGCATCTCCGGGGACTTCTACTGCAAATATGAATTCTTTTCAAGATATGATTCTTGAAGAAATTCGCGGCTTGAGAGCAGAAATAAACAAAAAATTCGCAGAGCAACAAGTCTGCTTGAATAAATTTGACGCGTCCCTATGTAATATGCAAAAGGATATCAAGGAACTTGGCTTGAAGTATTCTCAAATGCGCGTAGAACTTGACGAGGTTACCAAGTCTGTAAACTTTTTATCAGAAGGGTTTGATGATCATTTGGAAAGGAATTCGGAAAATTCAAGGCATATCTCTAAACTGACAGCAGAAAACTCTTCCTTAAAAAAACAATTGGGTGATGTTTCTGCCCATTTAGCTGAAATAGAGCAAAGAGCACGTGATTCTAATATTGAACTACATTGTGTGCCTGAGAACAAATCTGAAAATCTATTGACCATCATTCATCAATTAGCTAACACAGTATCGTACCAGCTATCAGATAATGACCTATTGGGCTATAACAGGGTTGCTAAATTTAATTCTGCCAGCAAGAGACCTCGAAGTATAGTTATAAAAATGTTAAGTCCTAGAGTTCGTGATAATTTTCTGGCTGCTATTAAACTGTACAATTACAAAAATAAGGATACAAAACTTAATTCGTCACACCTCGGTTTCGCGACTAAGCAACCCATTTATGCAATGGAACATTTATCACCTGCGAATAAACAGTTACATGCTGCTACTAGAATGATTGCTAAGGAAAAGAAATATGAATTCTTATGGATACGAGGAGGAAAAATTTTTGTACGAAAAAATAATAAGTCGGAGGCTAAGTTAGTTAAAGACAAAACTTTTCTAGAGACATTGTGATTGTTATTTTAATTTATCTTATTTTTTTTTGTTCTTAATGGAGAATACATATTTACAAAATTCAATTTAAATATATACTATCAAAATGTGAGAGGTTTACGCACGAAAGTAAATAGCTTTTATTTAAATGTACTAGCTAATAATTACGATGTAATAATTATGACCGAAACTTGGCTTAATGATACAGTATTTGATCATGAGCTTATTGATCACAGATATAATGTGTTTAGGCGGGATAGATCTTCTTCTTCATTTTATTCTCATAAAAAAGACGGCGGTGGCGTAATGATAGCTATATTAAAAAAATTTGAAGTTATTCGCAATATTAACAGAGAGTCTTCGTGTGAGGACCTCTGGATTACTTTAAGATTGGGTAATAATAATATCGTTAATATATATGTAATTTATATTCCACCACCATTGAATGAGAGCTACGTTGACACGTTTATACGAAATCTTTCATGTGTTCTGACAGAGGTTAATAAAAAATCATCCACAATTTTAATAGGCGATTTTAATTTAAGTGATTTACTGTGGGAATATAATAAAAGTCAATGTTTTTCGTCTCCTTTAACTTCAGATAACTTTATAGTAAATAATTTTTTGGATAATATCTTTTACAATAACCTTTACCAATGTAATAATGTTTTGAACGGAAATGGTAAAATGCTCGATTTGGTTTTCTCCACTGATCCTACGTACATAACTATAAATCAAGCTTCAATACCTATAATACCATCAGAAAGTCATCATCCTCCTTTGCAAATCTCTTTTCATTCGTCATCATGTAGCACTGTTAAATACAATAAAATACTGTCATATAATTTTGCAAAATGTGATTATGAGTCCCTTAACTCTGCTTTGGAATTAATTAATTGGTCCGCTATTTGCGAAGGATGTTTGCATGTTGACGATATGGTTGAGAGATTCTATTCAACTTTAATGCCTCTTATTGATAGGTTTACCCCTCTTAGAAAGCCGCCAAATGAGAATTTCCCCATTTGGTTTAGTTTGTCACTCATAAAGGCACTTAAAGAAAAAGCCAAATATCATAGAAAGTATAAAATGTACGAAAACGCGATGGATAACTTAAGTTATATTATTTTAAAAGATCGTTGTGAACTATTATTAAAAGAATGTTATAATAACTTTATAAATAATGCTCCTAACAATTTGCGACGAGATCCATTGTATTTTTGGAGAATTTTCAAAGAAAAAAAAAGCAATAGTACTTTAATTCCTAATGAGATGAACCTGAATAAAGAAAAGGCAGTTGGAGGACAAAAAATTTGTAATCTTTTTTCCAAACATTTTCAAAGTGTTTATAATCTAGGCCAAAGCACTTCCTTATTCACAGTACAAACATCCTCTACTACAATAGATAATAAATTATCATTTGGCCAAATAATGGTAGATGAGGAAATTGTTTTGAAACAACTCCAATCAATTAATATACATAAACCTTCTGGTCCTGATGGCTTATCTCCTTTATTTTTGAAAAAATGTGCATTAAATCTACATAAGCCCTTGGCTAAATTATTCAATAGGTCATTAGAATCTGGCATATTTCCATCTAAATGGAAAGAAGCTTATATAACACCTATTCATAAAGGCGGCGATGCACGAGATGTAACTAATTATCGTCCTATTTCACTATTATCAATCAGTGGTAAAATATTAGAATCAATTGTCAACAAAAATATATTATGTCATATACGTCGATACATAAACTGTAACCAGCATGGTTTTTTGCCTGGTAGATCTACAACATCTAACTTAGTTCCATATGTATCTGATATAGCGGAAGGATTAGATAAACAAAAAGAGGTGCATGCTATATACACTGATTTTAGAAAAGCATTCGATGTGGTGAAACATAACATATTATTAAAAAAAATTGAACACATGGGTATACATGGTAGTTTGTTAAGATGGATTGAGTCATACTTAAAAAACCGTTCGCAATTGGTTAATATTCGTGGATTTAAATCAGAACAGTGTAAAGTAATATCTGGGGTTCCCCAAGGATCACATCTTGGTCCATTGTTATTTTTAATATTTATAAACGATCTATCTAATGATATTAAATCAAACTTTAAATTTTTCGCTGATGACTTAAAAATTTACCGAATTATTGATCAAGAATCTGATAAGCACATTTTACAAGCAGACATAAACATTATTAGTAATTGGTGTAAATTGAATGAAATGTATCTCAATGCCAATAAATGTTTCTTTTTAAGGTTTTCTCGTAAAGTTAATGTTGAAAACGTTACATATTTTATTAATAATTTACCTTTACGTGAGGTGACAAGCATTCGGGATCTGGGTGTCATATTTGATAGCTCACTGAGTTTTAGACTACACTATGACAATGTAATTAGAAAAGCTTCCAAATTATCAGGTTTTATCAATAGACAATTAAAATTATTTAAGCAACCATATATAACTATACTTATATTTAATACATTTGTTCGAAATATTCTAGAATATTGTAGTACAGTGTGGAGTCCTACCTATCAAATTCATATTAACAGATTGGAAAGTGTTCAAAAAAGGTTCTTATATCACATTTCCTATTCAGATAATAAATGTCATGAGTTAAATTCCTATGTAAAACGGTTAGACTATTACAAAATGTCACCCCTCTCTACGCGCAGGAAAGTACTTGATATAATTTTACTCTACAAGCTAATTCATGGAATTATTGATTCACCTGACCTCTTATATCGCTTAAATTTTTGCATTCCACGTCCTGCCAGTCGTTTGCAAAATAGAAAAACATTTTGTCTTCCTCCCGCTAAAACCAATATATTAAGCCACTCACCCTTACATCGCATAACTTCCTCATATAATGCTATGTGCTTTAAATTTGATATTTTCAATTCTATCTCTATAACCTCTCTGCGTCATAAGTTAAAAGAAATTGTTTAGTTTTAAAATTAATGTAGTTTTAGTTAATAAGTACTTTTAGTTTTAGTTGTAATTATTGTTTAAGAAGTTTTTTGCATATACATTTTTTTTTATACACGTTTTCAAAATTGTTAATTAATTTAATGTTTACATATCTTTGTATCTATTAGTTTTTTTTTCTTTGTTACCGTAAGTTAGGCTATTTATTATAACACTATAAACGCATGCTGTGTCTACAACTAGAAAAATGCAATCACTTGTAGTTATTATGTTTGTGATTTTTTCTCTATGTGAACGTATTTTGATTGTAATTTGTTTTGTGGACCAATAAAAAAAAAAAAAAAAAAAATGTCTGGGATATAGCGTGAAGCTAAAGAAAATAAATCGTTGTTATGGAACAAATGGTGAAATTTATCATGAACATTATATATGAATAAGTTTATACCATTTGAGAAACAGAACGAAATATATGTGCATTTAAGATACAATTACATTAAAACAATAAAAAGTATTACCGAAGAGTTCCCAGCAGTAACGACTCCTCCCTTCCTAAATAGTACTGGCAATTTATGTAAAGCTTCAAGTGTAGTTTCTGGGCGAGGATGTTCATCTTTGTCCATGATAATCTCCTTTTTCTTTGTTTTAATAGAAACTGGTGTTAATTCTGCTTTGAAGACACCACTATCATGAGCTGTACAATACAAAGATATTCTATAAAATATATTTTTATATACACAAATGGGTTTGATTCTCGTTAATGAAAACGTAGTAAGATATTGTTTTAAAATTTTATTTCATTAGTATTATATTACGTTTCTTGCTGCATATAATAGCTGAATAAAGAGCCCACATATATTTCTGCCCACGTTAGAATGTTCATAAAGATACTTTAGAAGAAAATTTTTAAAGTAATTTAATACCGGCTTTCCACTTCTGCTGAGAATTATACGCAAATTCATCGACTTCTCCCCTTTTCAAGTTGTATTGAGCAGCTAAATTCTCCGCCGTTTGTGGCATTGTGAAGTTACAATACGTGTCCAAAGAACTTTTAGATAACAAATCTTCAAACTCCGTAGTTACTCCCAAAGGAACTCCGAATCGTACGTTTCGTACTACAAAAGGTACAGCAGACATGTTTTCTGTACCACCTGCTAAGGATATTTGGGCAGCTCCCGTCAATATATCCTGAAAAATGCTATTTTTATATATTTTTTCTTTATGCACTTCTTTCAAGTTATGCACTTCTTTCAAGTTAAATTAAAAAGAAAGATCAAGAAAAGTCAAAGAGGACGTAATAATATCAACTACACTTATGAATTATTTATTTCTTTAGTTTTTTTCTTATTCAAAATATTTTTTGGTGTATTGATATGTATTCGCGAAAAATATTACTAATGTATTTTGTAGTCAGAAACAGGGTAAGAAAATGAAGTTTAAATACCTAACGTAATGTTTGCTTGGTTATTTAAGGATATTGTAGGAAAAAATGATATAGGATTATACTTAACAACAATCGCGTGCGGTTAAACAAGTTTTACTTCTTTCATTCAAATAGAAACGTTTCATTGTGTTTTTAACTTATTTTTGTTTTATTCGCACAATTACATATAAAAACGATATTTGGTGAAACAAGAAAAATCCTAAATCTGACTTCATTACTAGTGTGTATTACATTTCATATCTAAAGGCAACAAGTATAAAATTAGTAATAACTTAGATTTTTTATATTTTCACATTTATCACTGGTTAATTCACTGAAACTATTTTAAACTACATTATGTTGTTTACTAAGGAGCCTTCGCCTATGGGACAAAGTGCAAAATATGTATGAATATTATTAATATACATTATACATATATGTATGTATGTATGTACATCATAATATTCAAAGTAAAATATATTATTCTTGAAAATTATTGATAACTCTACATTCTCATATTATTGAAAATGAAATTTTATTCAAATGTTAAAAAAGTATAATATTAATATTAATATTATAAAATTTCTTCGAGTATAAAGTAAATAAGAATCTTACTTGAGCACTATTAATGACAGCTTGGAAACCAGATCCACACAGTCTATTAACCCCAAGAGCTGGTTTCTCATGAGGAATACCTGACTTCAAGGCAGCATGTCGAGGACATAAGCCCCCATCAGCACTTACACTGAGCTAAAAATTATAAAGTAGTAGGTAGTTATTTTTTTAATATATATTTTTACGCATTTGTCGCACTAAACCGAGTATCCGTTTTTTCACTTTTGTGCCAATTCTAAGTAGTGCCAAAAGATTTTTAGCGAAGTAGTTCGAGCTTTCAGTTTCAATTTATTTTTATTATTTTTAACTTACGCTTTATCCCTAGCAGGATAGTCAGGAAGCACTGAATGCTACAGTTATATTTTTTTAAGAATATATTTCAGGATTGAGTGGATTTGAGTGGATATTGTTATATATACTCCACAAAGAATGAGAACATTGAGCTCTTCATATTCTTTTTTTTGTTTTACCTTACGATTTATCCCACACATAGCAGGGTAGGCAGAGGGTACCTGGGAATCTAGTGATAGTGAAGTAGATACCCAACACAATTCCCATTAACGATAGGATTTCTCTCGATATTACTCTAAGGACCTACCTGCTAAAATACTAAAGGAGCACCTTTTTGAAAGGAGTACCTGTTTTAAAGTTATCTCTCACTGGTAAAATTGTACTGTTTCATCAACCAAGCTAATTTCCATATATGGTATACATTTTGGAGGCCAGTCGTGACGCAGCGGCACGAAGTGTGACTGTAAAAACGACTGGTTGTAGGTTCGATCCCCACTCGAGGGGATGAAATATTTACTTAAATTTATATTTCCATTTCTTCGCTCTGGTGTCGAGGTTAAGCGTGGCGTAGAGTTCTGCCACTCAACACGCAATGCCTCCAGAATTTGGCAGAAAGTGGGGAACGGAGTGTTTTAACACTAGGTTCCCTCTGCCTACTCTGCTGTGTGCGGGATACAGCGTGAAGGTGATGATGATGTGTACACTTTGTTCGCGAAATAACTTTGTTCCGCGCATCTGCAACCGCTCGAACAGAGACTGTAAGGGCAAGCGCATCGTAAAAACCACGCGTGCCCCAAAAACGCCGCCAGAGGTGGCGCCCACTTTTGCGAGTTTCTATGTGGAGCTGTTGGAGGAACGCAGAGATTCGCAAACATAGTAGACCAAGATCCCAGTACTTAAATCTGCAGGTATCTGTTTTTTTAATGAAACTTATTTTTAAGAATGATACAGGATAGTAGAATATATTACACTAGGGTTGTCTAGAAGAATCCTGCCGCAATCATCTTGAATAAAA
This sequence comes from Heliconius hermathena, assembly GCA_013403705.1. Taxonomy (NCBI): domain Eukaryota; kingdom Metazoa; phylum Arthropoda; class Insecta; order Lepidoptera; family Nymphalidae; genus Heliconius; species Heliconius hermathena. The sequence continues at coordinate 144,720 of JAAIXJ010000516.1, read as the reverse complement.
TTTATGGTAATACATCTTTGGTGAAAAATTGCACTCATGTTTTTTATATAAATCCCACATAATTTGAAAGAAAATCACACAAGGAATTGGAAAAACAATGCTTGCCACCCTTTAGAGTACCGCAACTCCAGGGTTGCCTGGTTTAAACAGGTCTCTTAATGGTAGTAATTTGCACTCATATTTTTTTTTCCGCTTATCTCGCTTTTTTGTCAACACTATGGTTGACTATGGATGATGATGAAATCATGTTGTCCAGTGATCTTACGACTAAGGAATTGTAAAAGCAATGGTTGCCACCTCTTAGTCTGCCGCAACCCCAGGTTATACGATTTTCTTTCAAATGATGTGTGATTCACATAAAAAACATATGAGTGCAATTTTTCACCAAAAACGCTTTACCATAAATTTGATTAGAGGTGACTGCGGCAGGATTTTTCTAGGCAACCTTAGTGTAATCTATTCTACTATCATGTATCATTCTTGAAAATAATTTCATAAAAAAGAACAGATACTTGCAGATTTAAACGATGGGATCTTAGGCCACAGTGTATAACCGGTTTAATACTTACAGTATTAACGATTCCTACGTTGACGGTGTCTATCGCAGTCGGTGCGACATTGCCAGATTTCATTGCATCTTTCGCGGTTACGGCCAATAAGTCAGCCGGATGAAAGTCTTTTAACATTCCGCCCATTTTGCCAAATGGCGTTCTTTTTGCTGCCACTACGTATATTCCTAGACAAAAATGTGTAAATGTGAGGCCAGTCGTAACGCAAGGGCACAAGCGTGTGAATGCGACGGATTGTGGGTTCGCTTCCTACTCGAGGAGATGAAATATTTATTTGCATTTATCTCTTATCTATATATATCTCTTGCTCTGGTTTCGAGGGGAAGAAAAAAAAAATAAATAGTTATAAAGGTTAGACGAAATTTTTAAATATCATTGTTTCTGGTTCAATTACTTTATTAATTGTCCCCCAATTATAATTTTTATAATGAAAATCGAAAATGCCACCTATGGTTTTAATTATTTTCGTTTAAGAAATCTTAAGTGCGCTGCAAGCATATATTATTTATTAAAACTGGAACGTAATTCTCTGTACCGAAATAAACAAATAATTCACAAATTTAAGCGGGCGAAGCCGCGAGTTGGTCGCTAGTATTTAATATTTTCATTTCCTCGCTCTGGGAACTAAGTAAGCAAAGATACGACTGTATATTGTGTCCATACAATATACAGTCGCAATCGTAATCCTTATTTGGACATTGACCTCTTTCAGAAGTATGTACATACGCACGCATACACACATACATATATGTTGATAAAAATTGTTTACCAATACTAAAATAATAAAAAATTATGAAAAATTAACTAAAATACTCCAAAATAACTAAGATTATAGAAATGACGATGTTCATTTCATTCTTTAAGGTTATATTTGCAGTTTGCACTTAAGTATAATATAGATACTAAAGATTTACTACGAGATTAATGTCATTGCAGTTTAAAGAATATTTTTCTTTGAATATCTTTTTATAAAACAACATATTAAAAAAGAAAATAAAAATATAAAACCTTTTTTAACAGCTACAGCCATTTTTTTTTAAATGAAAACACTTAACACTGCACAACAAACTGAACGACCGTTATCAACACCGGTCTGTTTATGTATGTTAGTGCTTGTTCTTGTGCAAAGGAAATTGCAAAGATATAAAAAGATCAGCGCGGAATTGTGGATTTAGTAAATTATTTTAAATTAATTTTAATTATTATTTAATTGAGGGCTGACCGGTGGCCACCCCAGAATAGTCAGGACTCTCCATCAAAATTTTGACTAGCTTTTTTGCTACTTTAAAAAGTACGCCTGAAAAAAATTATGTCTAAAGTTTTGTGGTAGTGATTTAAAAAAAAGTGAGTAATCAAAAAATGTCCTGCATCAATAATACAGACAATAATACAGATGCACTATCGTTAATGATATATTACAAAAAATGTTATGTCGCTGTCGTTCAAAGTTTTTTTTTTATTATTACAGACAACAAAACGAGTGAAGGTTCGCAAGCTTTCAAAAATCTTCTAATAGCTTGGCTATAATTTTATACTTTTGAATTTGAAATAATTTATTAACGTAATATCATCAATAAGTATTATAAAAATAAAATAACTAATAAACTCAAGACAATATCATAAAAGTTAATGGAAATAATAGGTAACTATTAAAGTTAATGATATTTTAACGATACAAATGTACCTTGTTTAAGCAAGTCTCAAAATTATTATTAGGATGATTAGTATTTATTTTAAATTGCAAATTGTCTGAAAAACTAAAAAGTAAAAACATTTTATCGTACCGGTTATTATCATACTAATCATTATAATACAATTGATATATAGAGATAATTTATTGTTTTTTGTTATCGTTCACAAATAAAATTTATGTAAATCCCTAACGTGGCCACGTTTGGGGGTACGTTAGTTGTAAGATTTGATCGGGTCATTGCAGTGCCCCGTAGAAGTTAACTTTTTTGTTATTTTCAAGTTCTATCCTAAGCGGGATAGCCAAATAAAACGGAGTGCCAAATGCTATAATGCTGTCGTGCTGTGTGCGGGATACAGCGTGAAGCTGATTTATGTATGAATGATTATGCCTCAGTCTCAAGTAACAGCAAAACGCTGAGTCTTGATGTAGCTGATGGCGAATTCAATATAAAAGAAGTAGAGAGTGCAATACAAAGTCTGAAATATGGTAAGGTAGTAAATCAGGGGAGGACCCACACGATTGGCGAGGTGTAGTCAGGCAGTCAGAAGTGCCTTTGTATAAAGGTTCACAGATAGACCACGCGAGCTATAGGACTATAAGTTTAATTAGCTTGGGTAGTAAAGTTTATGCAAAAATTGGCGAGAAAAATACAAGAGATTCGAAAGGCTGTTGTGGGAGGCCCAAGAAGGCTTTAGATCAGATCTTTTCCCTCCAAATTATCACGGAAAAATTCTCAGGATAAAATTATGGGAGATACTATCCCGGTACAATATGAGCGGACCCTAGCCGCAGGCTGTAAAGTCTCTTTACAGAGTCTCTACTGAGCTGGCATGTCGCCTTGGTTTGACTGGATCAATGAGGTGTTAAACAACAATGCGCCATGTCAGCTTGGTGGTTCAATTAGTATTTGGATAGCTGTCTCCAAGGAGTGAAACAAAGTGATATGGGAGTGAAAGTAGGTGACTTGAATGTAAAATGCCTACTGTACGCAGATGATACAGTGCTCATTGCATCTACAGAATGCGGCTTGCGAGCATTAATCACCACTGTGAAAGAAGGATGTGTTAATAATGGTCTGAGGATTAATGCTAATATAATAATTAGCATTAATCCTCAGACCTTTCATTTCTTTCAAATTAAATAATTTGAAAGAAATGAAAAAAGGACGTAACGCAAGATCAGTGTAAATAAGATAGTAGATATAAGAAAGGAATGAAGTGGTATATTTGGGAAGTATGTTCAGTAGAGATGGAAGATACGAGATGGATGTGGAAAGGTGTATTGCCCCCGGTGACATAATTTGAAAGAAATGAAAAAAGGTAATACTTTTGAAAAAAAAACGTTTTATTAAAAAATATATTTTTATAATATCAAAATACATAATGCTCTACAATACAAAGTCTTTTTATTGAATACTTTTTACCATAATTCTATAATACAAACTATGAAAGTAAAAATCTTTGATTATACGCTTATAATTTAATGTATAATATTTATGTTAACATTCATAAAAATAAAATAACTTTAAAAAATGGTTTTGGTGATTTCTCTAAAAAGAGGCAGTAAATTAATAAAAAAAAGACAGAAATATATCTTTCATTGCACAAAAATACAATATAGGATTTTTATACAAAAAAACAAATAACGATATCAAGTCAATTTAAATTATTTTTTGGCAAAAAAGTTTTCATTTTATAAACACTTAACTAAAAAATATATGTGTAACAATTTTAAATATTACATATTAATCTTTAACATGTAACAGGAACTTTAAATATTCAATACAAAATACAAGTAATATTGTAAAAAGTAGGCAGTGACAATTTTACAATATCTTTTTTTTTAAGTTGTAATAAACAAGGCTTTATAATATCAATATTCTCAATTAAAAATAAACTGTCAATTTGACTGCATTCTGTTTTTCTTACTTTTAATCAATATCATAAATTTATACAAAATATTTTTTTTTTTTATTATTTTAATATTATTATTTTTTATTATTTTTATTATTATTTTTTGTTTATTTAAAGAGTTTCAACCATTAATGCGATGCCTTGTCCTCCTCCGATACACGCTGAACCAATCGCACGCTTTAGGCCGCGACGTCTAAATAAATAAATTAAAAATTAAATTAAATCAGCTTCACGCTGTATCCCGCACGCAGCAGGGTAGGCAGAGGGAACCTAGTGTTAAGACACTCCGTTCCCCACTTTCCGCCGAGTTTCGGAGACATTGCGTGTTGAGTGGCGGAACTCAACGCTGCGGTTTGCCTCGACACCAGAGCGAAAAAATGAAAATATAAATGTAAATAAATATTTCTTTTCCTCGAGTGGGGATCGAGCCCACAACCAGTCGATTTGCCCTGCGCCACGACTGGCCTCGTCTAAATAAATAGATATAAATAAAATAAACAGGCCGCGGCGTTAAGTTCCGGTATTCAACAAATTATATCTAAAGTTAGATAGAGAAGTGAATTCTATGAGAAATTAAATAATATTTATATTTGATAAGTTGGATTGTGACTCAGGCCCGGTCAGGATAAAGTTTATATTTATATTATCTAGTTTCTTACAAATATTGAAAAATAAAAATAAATTAATACAAAAAAATATATAATCATTAATGCAATCATATAATTATTTGTATCTGATAAATGGTTATGGGTTCAAATCTAATACCTGCATATTTATATTAAAAATACAGACATTTCAATTATTTAATAAAACCATTAAATATAGAATGTCAGTCGTGGCGCGGGGGCACAAATGTGCGTGACTATAAACGCGGCTGATTGTCGGTTCGATACACACTAGAAGAAATTAAAAATTTATTTAAATTTATATTTTCATTTCTTTGCTCTGGTGTCGAGGCATAGCACGGCGTTGAATTCCGCCAATCAACACGCAATGTCTCGATAAGTGGGTGATGCGAGCGGAACAGAGTGTCTTAACATAATGTTAAGTTTCCTATATCTAGTCTAGTATGGCGAATAAAGCGTGAATTTGCTTTTTTTACATAAAACCATCACGATCATCATCATCATCGATGGTTTTAGGTTATGACAAAGCTACAATTGTAGAATTGTCATAAAGAATCTTAAAATTCCGTTTATTCATATACATATTTACAAATAAGAGAGCATTTATATATATTATATTTATTATATTCCTATTCCATGAATACAAAACACAAAGTTTAAAAAAAAAAGAACAAAAGTGGCAACATTACCGCAACTCGTGGACCAAATGGGCTGTGATCCTAGACCCGGACGCGGCTAAGGGGTGTCCCAGGGCCGTAGCACCACCGTTCACGTTCAACTTCTCCATATCTAGCTTCAAAGCTTTCGCACATGATAAAGTTTGTGCTACGAACGCTTCGTTTATCTGTGGGTGTGACGGAAATTGAACCTGTGACCCTTTTCATTTTGATACAATAAAATGGCGTTAAGTTTGCCTTTCAATAGAAATTCAAAAATAATTAATTTTTGGCGGTTTTTATTAAGAGAAAGTGCGGCTTTGGGCTCCACAATTAAATACAGCTTGTTTTTTCTCATTAGATGAGAAAAAACAAGCTGGCGTGACGCAGGGGCACAAAGTGTGACTGTAAAACCGACTGGTTGTGGGTTCGATCCCCACTCGAGGAGATGAAATATTTAATTAAATTTATATTTCCATTTCTTCGCTCTGGTGTCGAGGACAAGCGCGGCGTTGAATTCCGCAACTCAACACGCATTGCGTCCAGAATTCGGCAGAAAGTGGGGAACGGAATGTCTTAACCTACCCTGCTGTATGCGGGATACAGTGTGAAGCTGATTTATTTATTTATTTTTTTATAAAACAATGTAAACAAAATACAAATGAAAATCATTTTAATTGTAACATTTATGAAAATTGACAAAGTTCAAGTTACATAATAATGAATATAATCATAAAATGTTATTTACAATTTATCTCACGGGAAACGACTTCCGGTAAATAAGCTAAGATAATTCTGTTACATTATAGTAACTCATCATAAATAAAAATATAAATTACAATAGAAGATATGCTATTTTGCTTTTTGGTGGTAAATAGAGGCAACTAACATATAACAAGTTTTTTGACAATTAAAAATAAAATAAAAGCAGTGGCGCGACTGTAACCGCAAGAGGTTGTGGGTCGCTCGAGGGATTTAAAAATAAGAAAATGGGGGCCATCGTGGTACAGTGATACGAACGTGGGACTAAGTGCGTTGGTCGATTCCCACTCGGGGGAATAAAATATTTAAAAAAATAACTATACAGGCCAAGCATTTAGTTTACACTTAAAGTTTAGTTCACACTTGAACTTATAAATTAAAAAAAAATACCTCAATCAAATCCACATCGTTGAGGGTCATCTTGGTTACTTTGAGCAAATTTTCAATAGCGGGCACGGGACCGATGCCCATGATGCTGGGGTCGACCCCCACGTACGACCACCCCACTAGCCTGGCTAGGGGTTTGAGGTTCTTTGCCATTTCTTCATTTGCTAGTACTAAGGCACCTGCTCCATCGCTTATTCCCTACAAAAAAAACCATAGACAAATAATACCTAAGCAAAAAAAACTAAATTAAAAAGATGTTATTGAATAGAGTCTGACGGACAATTGTCGATTTCTCTTTATGAGAACTTTAACCTTTAACCTAATTATATATTACTTCAAATAATCTTAATAAAAAAACTGAAAACTTACCGAAGCCGAACCAGCAGTGACTAAACCCTCTTTCTTGAACACCGGAGGTAACTTCTTCAAACTCTCAATAGTAGTTTGAGGACGGGGATGTTCATCTACTTCAATTTTTACCTCCTTCTTCTTCACTAGGAGGGTCACTGGTTCGATTTCCGCTTTGAACACACCTGCGTCGTTTGCTAAGGAGGAAAGGAAGTATTAACTTCACCTATATTTCGTAAATAAGAGGTATAAGAGCAAAGACGATTCAATCACAGTATATAAAAACAGGGTCAACTGCAAAATTCTACTGTCATGTTGATTTTTCTTTCATTGGAAAAAGACGTGTCATATTTTTAATACCGAACTGAGAGCCGAATAGTCACGCCCATAGGGAGCCACAGACCCGGCCATAAAGTAACATCAAAGGCTAAACAACTACCCAAAATTAAGACAAAAATTCCAAAACCCTACCTGCTTTCCATTTCTGTTGAGATTTCAACGCAAAATTGTCCACTTCTTCCCTTGTAATTCCAAATTGAGATCCTAGTTTCTCTGCCGTCATGCCCATAGGGAGGCCACAGTAGGAATCAGTGAGTCCTGCCCATAAAGTATCCTCGAAAGCATAAGAACTGCCCAAAGTTGCACCAAATCGAACCCCACGTACTGCGAAGGGCGCTTGTGACATGTTCTCCACTCCACCAGCAAGGGAAATTTTTGCTGAGCCTGTTAGAATGTCCTAAGGAACGACAGTTTTTCATTTATATAATATATTTTATAATATTTTTATATTCAGAAAATTAATTAAAATAAATCAAATAAATCAGCTTCACGCTGTATCCCGCACACAGCAGGGTAGGCAGAGTTCCCTCTGCCTGCCTAGTGTTAAGACACTCCGTTCCCCACTTTCTGCCGAATTCTGGAGGTATTGCCTGTTGAGTGGCAGAACTCAACGCCGCGCTTAACCTCAACACCAGACCGAAGAAATGGAAATATAAATTTAAGTAAATATTTTATCTCCTCGAGTGGGGATCGAACCCACAACCAGTCGGTTTTACAGTCTCACCCGTGCCGCTGCGCCACGACTGGCCTCAAAACTATTATAAGCTTGAAAAATAAAAAACGATAATTGACAGTGATTAAATAACATCTTTTTATATATATATATTATTATTATATGTTTTTAAATTTTAATTTCTATTATACAAATTATAGTGTTTACGTAGCAAGTCCATTGTAATAATATAATTATATTATGTTTTCATAATTAATTTTCTGTATTGTATATGCATACAATACAGAAAATAAATTTATTTTTATATTATAGTATTTTTAAATTATTTACTTTATGAAAATAACTTAAAAATTAAATAAATTAAAAATTAATCAAATAGCCAAATTCATTGGAGGCATTGCTAGTTGAGTGGCATAGTTCAACCGACCAAAGAAATAAAAATATTTAATATCATTTCTTTGAGTGGGAATTGAACCCACAACTTGTCACGTTTACAGCCTACAGCCTTTTTTGTCCCTGCACCATGACTAGTTTCAGTATAATTTTTAATTACAATAAAGTATAATGAAAAATTTTACTGAATTATATAACTAATTTACTTATTTAGATAACATAAAAAGTATTTCTCTTTCCTAAGTGTGGAATAACACTTTAAAAATGTAAATATATAACTAATTTCTGTAAATGAATATATTTTAATTATATTAGGCAAATTTTCATGAATATTTTATGTTTATCTTTCTTATAAAGCAAAATGAAAAATATATATATACATATTTATATTTCAACATAAAAGTTTAAATTATTAAATAATTTTATATAAATAGTTTTAAAAATATTTGTTATTCTGTCTAATAATATTCTTATTCATTATTTATAATAGCTCCATCTTGAACAAAAATTACAAAATTATATATCTTATCCTTACAATTCTCACTCCATATTATACACCACAAAATTAATTCCCATACTTATATAAATATATAACTAACCTGAGCACTATTAATAACAGATTGGAACCCAGACCCACATAATCTGTTGACTCCCAACACTGGTTTGTCTTGAGGAATACCAGCTTTTAAGGCAGCATGTCGAGGAGTGTATATACCATCTGTTTGACTCGCCTGATTGATACAGAAATATAGTATTTAGTGTTAACTAGCAACCAATGCAGCTTCGACAACTTAATCTTATTATTGTATTATAAAGATATTATACAAAACCTATCTACATAAATAAAATAAATAAATCAGCTTCACGCTGTATCCCACACACAGCAGGGTAGGCAGAGGGAACCTAGTGTTAAGACACTCCGTTCCCCACTTTCTGCCGAATTCTAGAGGCATTGCGTGTTGAGTGGCAGAACTCAACGCCGCACTTAATCTCGACACCAGAGCGAACAAATGGAAATATAAATTTAAGTAAATATTTCATCTCCTCAAGTGGGGATCGAACCCACAACCAGTCGGTTTTACAGTCACGTTTTGTGCCCCTGCGCCACGACTGGCCTTATCCTTCTTACCTATCTACATCTGCATTTTTTGCATAAAGTGAAACAAGCATGCATCTTCACTAACTTTCACAATTATAACATTAAGAAGGGCTGTATTTTTTTTATTATCAAATAAAACTAGGTGCTTTCTCATTTTGCATTTTATTACTGAATGATTATATTAGCAAATATATGTAATGCTCTTTATTTTCCACTTAAATCCTTTATCTTGCTATATACAAATTTATATATACCATATATTTTATTATTCTTTTTGTTCTTAATGTGATGCTTTATAAGATTTCGATAGTTAGCTATAAATTATTAAGGTACCCACAATTTATATCACTTTTATAATAAAAATAATATTGAAGTAAGGTAAGTAGGTTTAATTATTGTCATTAATGTGATTGAGAATTATTAATAATGTGTTAAAATATAATAGTTTGTTTAATTATTTAATAGGTTTTTAAAAATAAAAAGCAACTTACCGACATAACCTGTCCAACTACCATAGAGTCAACCTGTTCTGGAGCCACTCCAGCTTCCTTAAGAGCAGCTGACGTGGCAATAGTTTGTAACTCTGTAGCTGATGTATTACGGAATACACCTCCGAATGTACCGAACGGTGTACGTTTTGCACCCACAATGAAAATACCTAAATATAAAAGTGGTAAATTAGCATTTTGTTATATTTTATGGTATTTTAAACCAAGTAAAATTCAGATTACAAATTGTTGAGATTGATTTTCTCATATTTTGTAAGCAGTATGTATTTGACAGTATTGCATTTAAATGAATGGAAAATAGAATATGGTGACATTTATAATTAGATTTACTAAAATAAGCCATTTATATTATGTTTTTTTATGACTATATCACACAAATATTAATTAAGATACTTCAGCATGTAACACATTAGGGTGTGGAAATAAAAATATTTAAAATAAAACTATTTACCCTATATGTGGGTATCAAACCCAAAGCCATTGCATGTACAATCAGAAACTTGCACTGAGCCTATTTCAAATATATGATTAACAATTTTCAAAAAATCTTTTTAGTGTTTATTACAAGGTTGTAATATTTCTATAAAACCTTTATCAACAAATAAAGCAAGCCAACCGAATAAAGTAAGCTTTTTAAAATTTCCATATCAAAGAACTATTCAAAATATTCAATCATTAAAACTAGTAGATATCACACAGTACAATCATATGTCTTGTCAGAACTTAACATATTCATTATATGCATATAAATAATATAATTTGTCCTGAGTCGAGACTAGACACCAAAACCACTGTTTTTAATATAGAAAATACTACATTTATACCTTGTAAGTGTATAATTATGTTATACGTTCATGTATAAATATTATAATTTGTAGTAGTAACTACATGATTATAACTATGTAATTAAAGTTATTACAAAATAAAAACGTCAAAGTCAATGGCCTTAAGCAATCGTGACCTTGACTTTTGTACCTTCTTTTTAAAAGAAAATATATATTTTTTTCGTTTATTAACTAATAAACTAATTAACTAATTTTATCATTATTATGTAAAAAAAGATTATTAATAATTGTATTTCAAATGCATACTCAATTTTTAACATATTAAATTTAAAACTTTTTAAAATTTATTAATACCCAATAATATCACATAAATAAGAAACAATAAAGAATTAAAAAATTACAAATTACAATGTTTAAATGTTAATTGGAATTTGACCCCAATGTGTAATTAATATCGAATCACGCAAGTGTTTTTAATTAAAATAAACACAATATGATAAAGAATAACAAACCTTTAACAGATACAGACATGATTATTAAATGTAATTGCACTATTTAAATATAAAATTTTTAAAAAAAGTAAATAAAGTATTGGTAACGTCAACACTCGGTAACGACTAAAGTTGCCGAATGCTGATAACTGAATGAAATTGGTCTGTTATGTGAGAAATTGAGAATAGATAAAGCGACATTAAAGTTAATTTCAAAAAATTCGCTCCAAATATTTTAAATGTAAATTAAATTGTTGATTTGTGTTATGTGTTTTTTTATATTTGTAGTTTAAAATAAGATATAGGTGGAGAATATACTTTGAAATAAAGGTATGTAAATTCTTCACCTTAATAAAGTGTATATATGATATTATAGTGGAGAATATACTTTTTTTTTTTGCTTAAATGGTAAATAATTTATATAGATAGATAGAAAAACTTTGTTGCACACAAAGTTGTTACAAAGGAAAATAAAGGACAATCTTAAAAAAATCCAGAGCGTTGAAAGGCGGTTTTATTCCTAATAGCAACCTCTTAGACTCGGCGCATACGTAAAATAATATTGTCAATAAAGTACGTATTGTCAATAATATTGCGTGTTTATCTATATATACAAAAGGACATGTACCTGATTGACTGAGGTAAGACGCACGCACAGCCATAACCGCTGAGCGTAGAAACGTGAAATTTGGACAAATGTTTATTTTCATAATTTGGACATCCTATAAGAAGGGATTTTGAAAAATTTTAACCCTAAAGGGTTGAAATAGGGGTTGAAAGGTTGTATGGAAAAAAAAATAAATCGACACTGATTTTTATAAAAATTTAAATTCACACTGTTAAAAATATTTTACTGAACACGTGTTTCGTGTTTTTTTTAGATTTCACCACTAAGGGTGCAAATGGGAGTATTAATATCAACATTATTTTCACAATTTATATTGTTTTCGTCGTCTTCTTAAATAAAAAGCAGCAGTTTTTTTACAACTAAAATATTGCAGCGCGCGTTTCTATGTTGCGTGTCTATATTCTATTATATATGTAATACACAGGTGTCCCGTAAGTCGGGCGAGCTACACTCGCCCCTTCCAGCCCGGTGACGCTGTCAAGACCATTACAACAGCATTAAAGTCCATTCGAAAAAAAAAGTCCCGTAAGTAGTATATAACGGAATATCAGTCATAGAGGGAGTTATAAGCTAGAAGAATAATAATAAAAATAGGTCAAATAGTATTTGCGTTATGATTTTTCTTATTATTAATATAAATTGATAATTCTCCTAATTTTTTATTACATAATATAATAATATATGTGCTATTTGAAAATAATGATTATTACAACTAAGATTATAAGATAAAGTTAGCAAAAATCATATAATAATGTTATTTGAATGAAGCCAGCGAAAAGAAAACGCATCATAACCTTGTGGAACTTTATTTTAAAAACATCGATGGCTTGTGAGAAATCAAAAAAATAATAATTGTAGGGTCAAATTGTTACTTATCTTAATAAGAAATAATAATTTTGAAAATTATTCAGAATTTCTTTATATCTTTCATAACTATCTTAAGATATTTTCAGAAAAACAAGTAAGCTATTTATGTGATGAACATTTATTTTCTAAAGCAGATGCTTAAAATGTTTTCCTCCAACTGATGCACAACCAACACCTCTTCTGGCACCAACGCAAAAGCCTGGCGGAACAGACCTAGATCCCAGATCCCTCAGACCTACGTCATTTTAGCAAAGCTGGAATTTTTAGCATTATTAGTCCAGTACGTAGCGAGGACGGTATGCCTACTCACTAACTTGAAAGTGGGGATCTTTCAGAAGTAGCTCAAACTAAAGGTACCTTAAAACCATGCCCACGTTAAAGTAGAAAGGCTCGTATTTAAGTATGTTATTAAGAATATTATAAAAAATATATATTCATTATTGCCAGACCCTTTACGTGGGCCTTTACTCCCGCCAGACGCCCTAAAGGTTGTTTAAAATTGAGNTAGAGAATTAAAATATTAGTATATTCATTATAAATAAATATAAGGGAATATGGCAAATATATTAGTGTTTTTTGTAATAAATCTGATACAAAATAAATATTGAATTAAAATATTAGTATATTCATTATAAATAAATATAAGGGAATATGGCAAATATAATAGTGTTTTTTGTAATAAATCTGATACAAAATAAATATTGTTGAATAAAGATACATTAAAAAAGTGTCAAAAAATTTTAGTACATAGAAAGGAACATAACTTAAGATTCTAAGATATTATTTAGATTTTTTTAGATGTTATTTTAGAGTTATATGAGTGTGGTTACCATAGAGAGCGTTATAAATCGTTTATTGGTTTAATGAAAAAATATAAATAAAAACTAATTACAACAAAACTTAATCAACCAACCAGTCAACCAGTGTACGCCGTATTTCAAGATGAAATCGTGTTGCAATAAGTTTGCATCGGATCTTAAAACGGAAACAGAAATGAATCATCGTGGAAATTGTGGCGGATGGAATAAATAATAACCGATTCTATCACTAAGATCATTAAGAAGAAATTTTATTAGGAGTTGTTGGTTGTGCATCAGGGTTGGGGACATTTTGAGCATCTCAACTTAGCTTCACGCTGTATCCTTAGCGGTGTAGTCAGAGAGAACGGAGCGCCAAACGCTACGGTCTCTACATACCTCATTCACTGACTCCGCATATCCTACGAAGAGATCGCATTTCTACAGCATTTATCTTTCTTTCAGTCTTCTTGTGTAATTCCCATGTTTAGCTGCCCATGTTAGCATGTTAGCATAGCATGCACCATTAACTGATACCCGTGACCACGGACTACTGCAAAGTGTTCGAAACGTCAGGTTTCCAAAAATGTATAATACCAAATATACGCGATTAATCCGGTTAAAATAACTTCATTTAAAATGTGTAATAATCGTAAGAATCAAAGAACTTATTATGGTGATCACTGCTTGCAAGCCGCATTCTCACGATGCCACGAACACTGCAACTTCCATTCCCATGTCACTTTGTTCCACTTCTTGGAGACAGCTGTCCAAGGAGTGATACAAAGTAAACGACCAAAATCTTGTAAGATTTTACTGAGTCTGAAATACACATAAATTTGGATGATTTTTTACAAAGTCCCTAATATTATACAAGTCCTTAAAATAAGCAAACTCTCTTTGCTTGGTCACATTTAACGCATGGACAATAACAAAGTTCCTAAACGTCTGCTTGAATCGAACCCAGATGGTAAACGCTGTATCGGAAGACCTAAGCTTAGATGGCTTGATGTAGTTACCAAAGACCTCAAAACTCTAGGATTCAAAAACTGGAAAAGAGCGGCGCTTAATAAAGAGTGATGAAGAAAAGCGTTGGTGTCTAGGGCCAATAGAAAGCTGTATGGCCATTGATGATGATGATGAATGTTTTCTTAAAGTTAAATGCCTAAGTAATAACTACATTTTGCTCATCTCGTTATGTTTTAAAAAATATATTTCTTAATCTTTATTTAAAAATAAGTTTATAATATTTTTGATCATGTAATCTTAACATCAACTTCATATACACATTGCTTCCTTAGACAAGTAGAGTGAACGCATATTAATTGTTTTAATATTGCCATTTGTCATCGTTTTGGTAACAAGGCAAACGCGGCGTTAAATTCCGCATGTCAATACACAATGCCTCTTGAAATTCGGCGGGAAGTGGGGAATGGAAGTGTCGTAATGGGAATCAAAGTCAAAAGTCAAAGTCAAATAAAGAAAGAATGTAGTGTATGAACTCAAAAATAATAAAAATCGCTTCCTAGGTTCCCTCTACTTACTTTGTTGTACGGGATACAACGTGAAGCTAAAAAAAATTACGACAATTTTTCTATTCCTTTTATTTCTGTTTATTTTGTAACAGTAACTTAGGCTTATAATGCCTAGAATGGATCTGCATTCAAAACTTTTTTTTTAATTTTTCTTCTTACATAAAGCAGTCAATTAGTTTTATTTAAAACTTCAATTATATTGAGTGAAGTTAGAGCGAGAGAATGAATGGTTAAATAAGGCAACCATTTGGATATATGTGTTCTGTGAATAAGAGCGTTATAAGAAAAGATAAATATAGTGTAGTAAAATACGAATATTTTTAATGTTTGTGTTCTATGTCAACACTATTAAATAAATTAATATTATTATATTTATATACTTATTTGTAAATGTTTTAAAAAATATTCTACATTTAACAAATGTTGTTTTGTAGTCTGTACTCTTTATTTTTTTATCTGTTCAACTGTCACTGACAAAAATTTTGTGGTTCTGACTTCAGAATTTCGGTGATAAAAACTAATAAAATGCTTATGCAATGACCGATGGTCGCCCTGTTAGTGGTCAATTGAAGAAGTTTGTGTTCCGCGGGAAATCTACAAACAACGGCGATTCTAGAGGTGAATACTTAGAGATCGTTATACCAGAACTACTGTCGGCGGGGTACTCGTTCTACACGTGGCCCTCCGCTCCGCTCTTAGCTTGGTATTTGTGGACGCAGAGAAGGAATTTACGTGGTCTCCGCGTACTAGAGTTAGGTTGTGGTACAGGTCTGCCAGGTATCTTGGCGGCCAAGTGCGGCGCGCGAGTCACATTAACTGATAGTGTCGCACTTCCACGGTCTTTAAGACATTTATCAGCGTGTTGTGAGGCTAACGGCCTGGTCCCAGGTCGTGACGTCCAAGTACAAGGGCTCTCTTGGGGATTATTCTTAACCGACGTACATAATTTACGTCCTGTAGATTTATTACTTGCGTCCGACTGCTTTTACGAACCCTCCCAGTTTGAAGAAGTAATTTCCACTGTAGCTTATTTTTTGGACGGTACTGACGCACGATTTTTGTGTGCTTACCAGGAGCGGAGTGCGGACTGGTCCATTGAAGCTCTTCTGAAGAAGTGGGGGTTGAAAGGTGCTCTTCTGGACCTGGACTCGCTAAGTGAGAGCTCGGGTGTGGACTACAGGGCCCTAATAGGCGAGAGATCTTTGCATTTACTTGAAATAATTTCTGTATAGGGTATGGCCAGCGCAGCTAGAGCGGCACGCCTCTATGTTGGCAACTTGGCATGGACAGTTGGTCATCGTCAGCTTAGAGAATATTTCGCACAATTTGGTCCAGTTCAAAGTGCTAGAGTAATTTTTGATAGATCAACTGGCCTAAGTAAAGGCTATGGTTTTGTAGAATTTGCAAGCCCTTCTGGTGCCGCTGATGCAACTAACAAGCAATTACATACCCTGGAGGGATTAAATTTGAATGTCCAAATACAAAACAATTAGATTATCTTGTAGTTTGTAGTTTTAATAATGGCAGAGGCATTACCAGAGAATACAAGTTCGGATTTTTCTGATGATGAAGAGCTTAGTCCATTGGAAGAGGCTTTTAACAAAGCATCTGATCATGTCAGAAAGATTACTTCAAAGTTAGACAATAATCAACTTTTAGAATTATATGGACTGTACAAACAGAGTACTGAAGGTCAGTGCGATACACCAAAACCTAGCTGGTTTGACGGAAAAGGCAGGAAGAAATGGGAAGCATGGAAAGTACTCGAAAACATGCCAGGCGATGAAGCTAAACAAAAATACATTGATTTAGTACAAAAATATGATCCTGAATGTTCACTTGTAACAGAAAGTGGTACAAAAGAGGCATGGGTAACAGTTTCATCACTCCGTTTTTCACCTGAACCGGAACTGACTCGCAACAACCTATCATTGCTAGACGCGGCAAGAGAAAACCTAGGAGATTTAGTTGCGGAACTTCTCTCTAACAATCCTGATATAAAAAATGAAAAGGATGGAGATGGTTTAACTGCTTTACATTGGGCTGCAGATCGAGACGCAACATCTGCATTATCTGCTTTAATAAAAGGTGGATGCGATATAAATACAGTTGATATTTGCGAACAAACAGCATTACACTATGCAGCTAGTTGTGGTCACGTTGCATCAACACAAATTTTAATAGATGCTGGAGCGTTATTCCTTAAGGATAATGAAGGCTGTACTCCATTAGACTTAGCGACTGAAGTTGAAGTGAAAAAAATACTTGAAAATGCGACAAAATAGGTGTATGACAATGCCATTTAAATTAATTAGTATTGATATATTGTATGTAGTTAGTTATTGGGAATAAATATTTAAAATAATTTTTTGTTTTTATGTCATATAGCTGTTCAAAATGCTTAAAATTCAAGATATAAATATAATTCAAAACTCATAAAAGTCAGATCTATCTTAACTATAAGTATAATGTCGACAGTAAAAGTAAATATATTTAGAATAACAAAATAAAACAAATATTTCTATTACCACTAGTCTATTTACAACAGTTGTCACACTTTTACATACAAAATCTTTGAATTCTTTCAATTTATTCTAGTTATTTTTACTTTTGTTATATTTAAAATTGAAAAAATAGGACATTTCAACAGTAAAGTACTAAATTAGTGCAAAAATACTTTAAAATTTTAGGTAAACTGCAGAGTTTTTTTATATGGCAAATAAATAAATAAAAGACAATAAAAAGTATATTAAGGTTATTAGATGTACTTACTTCATTGTAACTAAGAAAATATTAAAATTAACACACATCACATTATGTATTACCATGAGGCCAGTCATGGTATAAGGCTGCAAGCTTGTGACCGTAACTGCAACTGGTTGTTGGTACGATCAGGGCACGGAAGTGCACTGATGGGAATAGAGTGCCTTAATACTGCCTACTATATCTCTCGCTCTCTCTCTCTGTATGCTGCACATAGGTGCAGAATACAATGAAAAGTTAAAACATTATATATAACAATATTTGATCACATTCTTCTTATTCTTAGGAAGACAAATAAATTAAGATTTTACTGTTAAGTCCACAAAAAATTCAAAACATTTTAACTTCAAGCATACTGCAGTCTTAAAATAAATCTTATAATTGAAAAGTCAGGATAAAAGGATCCACGCCTTTGGAAGTTTTTAAAACTGCTTTAAATCGAAAATAAAATGAATAAACGGTTTAATACTATAAAAAAAACTTTTCTCTATTTTTAGGCATCTTTAGTCTCCTTATGTGCTTCTCCAGAGTCCAGTTGCTTGAGTAATCTAAACAAAGCCGCCGCTTCCCTAATTCTGCTGAATTCCACACAAAACGCTTCCACTTCTATAAATAGTTCCTACAAAAGAAAGAAAAAAATATATAACATGAAAAAAAAAGTTCCAGTAGGGCTGACACAACTGAGTACTGACATTTCTATGTAGTTTGAAAATTCAAAAGTGCTTGTAATGGTAATATTTTGATTTTGTCTATACATTTCAAGCTTGGATGGTTTATTTTAAGGTGTATAGTGAACATGGGCGTAGGAACAGGAGCAGGTGATACATGTCCATCCTAAAATAGTCTTGTTCACCCGTCTAGTCTTGTTCACCCAGAAATTTTAGTAACAAAAAAATTATCCTGAAATAAAAAATAAAAAAAAACCTTTATACAAACAGAAAGTCCCCCTGGAAAATATTTCTGAATACACCCATAATAGTGAATATTTTAAATATAATTTTAAAACCAAGTTAAAATTATAATTATAATAAAAGAGAGATCATAATAATTTATAATATAAATTTAAATATAACAAAAATGCCAAAAATATTACCTAGTGTCCACCCTTTTTTTTTTATTTCAAGACTTATTTTGCATATAGCAAGCAAGGTAGGCCGATGAAACCTAGTGTTAGGTAACTCTGTTCTCCAATTTTCGATTATATTATTGAAAAGGGGGTCTCAGCGCCATGGTTTTATCTAACAGAGCGAGGAAATTAAAATACATGCTACATCATCATTAGTGTATAAAATTTGGATATATAAAAACAATCTGGTTTAGGCATTACTACTTTTTTTTTTTTAAATAATAATCATATGGAAAATAGGACGCTGTGGCGCAAGGGCACAAGCGAAGCTAAATGGTTTTTTTTTATATGTTCATTTCCTCGATCTGGTAACAAGGCAAAGCGCGGCGTTGAGCTCCGTCACTTAACGCGCAATATCTCTAGATTTCGGCGAACAAAGTATCTTAACAGTAGGTTCCTTGTGTATACACCCTGCTATAGGCGGGATACAGCGAAAAGGTGAAAATATGGGAAAAAGGGTACCAAACTAAATGTCTGTAGAGCTATCAGTTTTTAAATGAAAATAAAAATTAATAATTTACTCACCTTAACATTTATAATCTTATTTCGTATTAGCGACTGCAGGAACACGCAGACGAGACGAACCAGTCTGTTCTGCATGTATCGGTCGTGGATGGTCTCGCAGGTGGTGATGCAGTTGCTGATGTAGAGGTGCACGAACTCCACGGGGAGGTCCACTGATGTTGTCAGTCTGTGGGCGGGGGCAAGTTACTGGCGTGCGAGTGACTGGCATGCGAGTAGCTAGTTCACACGTAACTAGCATGGGATTAGTCAATATACGAGTGCTGGTGTTGCTAGTGTAATTTATACTTGATATATAATGAAGTTACCTCATTTTTGTGAGGCCAGTCATGGCGCAAGACATAAGCGTGCGTGTATAAATACGACAGATTGCGTGTTCGTTGCCCATTCGAAGAAATTAAATATTTATATACATATTTTAATTTTCCCGTTCTTGTAACGAAGCAAAACGCTATTGAATTCCGCCACTCAACACACAATGTCTTCAGAATTTGGCGAAAGTTCGAAGTGTCTCAATGGGAACGAAGTATCTTAACGCAAGGTTCCCAATTCCCTTAGCCTACATGATAAAGGATGAGACTAAAAAAAACCTATCTACAAAAAATTCTTACCTATTAACAACTTCCATGGAATGCAGAGACATCTCCATATTAACTAGAACTGAGAAATAATCAGTGATGTGCTGAGAGTGTATCAGTTTTAATAATACTGATATCGCTACCATAGGGTTGTACTCCACTAGATCTGGTAGCTGAAAATAGAAATGTATTAAATAGACTGATTAAATTAAATTAAGAAAAATATTTTTGACTTAAAAATATTTTTCATAATGGCAAATTATATTATATTTGTGACTGTAAAAAAGTTATGTATTTTTTTTTAAGTTTTATTTAAATTAGGTGTGCTTGATCCTCCAATTTTAATATTAATTTCCCGTTTTCTTCTATCTAATGATGATACGTTAAAATAGACTTATATCAGACCAAGGAAATGAAAATATTCCCGTCCCCGCCAATCGGGATCAAACCCACAGCTATTATGTTTATAGCTAGACTAACACACTGCGTGACAGTGGACCTATATAAAGCTTTTAGATTTTTTTAGTTTATATGTACTCTACAAAAGATATATGAAAATAAATTATATAGCATTAGAATTGATTGATATTACTATAAAAAAAATATTTAAATTATTGTTATTTATTAGAGATGCGCCGAATATTCGTTTGGTATTCGGTATATATATATATATATATATATATAAATTAAATGAGTCTCACTTAATGCTATGTCTATCTCCTTCGCATGAGTGGAGCGATGCCAAGCTGGACACGCATATTCGACCGCAGAGAACGATGATATATATATATATATATATATATATATATATATATCATGATATTATGCTATCCACTGTGAGTGCCTGTTGGTACAAAACTAATTGTTTATCATATATTCGATTTTAAGCTTCACATTGTTGAGTGAAACGCGCGGTATACAATATTAATTCGTTATTAATCACGCAGAAGCCCGTCTTAACGGCGGACATCAAACGAGTCTCCTCCACCGGTGTCGGTTTAATTAAAACTCCACCTTTGAGAATTTAATTTAATTAGCGCGAAGCACAATATTAGGGATCACCTCTATTTTATTATTCCCCTATTATATTATTTTGAGTTTCATAATAATATTGGAGGCCAGTAAAATTATGGGTTTTGATCCCCACTCCAGGAGATGAAATATTTATTTACATTTATATTTTCATTTCTTCGCTCTGGTGTTGAGATAAAGCGCGGCGTTAAGTTCCCCCACTCAACACGCCACGCCTCCAGACCTCGGCATTAAGTGGGGAACGGAGTTTCCCTCAGCTTTCCCTGCTACCTGCGGGATACAGCGTGAAGCTGTTTTTTTTTATAATAATATTTTCATATAAAATCGTTGCTCTCTCAGTCAGCTTCTCGAATGCATTTGTGTAATATCATACAACTGGGTAGTGAGGGAGGTATGCCTCCCTTTGGAGATTACCATCAAATCGCTCAAACGGTACTGTCAAAGCTTAATAAAGGAGTCGAGTTTGTACGCTGAATTGACTGTATCGGATATTATATTTAGTCCGCGCGTATGATATAATTAATATTTGGCAAATGGAATTTTAGAATAGGTCGCGGTAAATTGCATTTTCATAATAAAAGATGATGATTTATTAAATTTCTCTATAATGTTATAACAGATTGAAATAAATCTAGGTTGTTTTAAATTATTTGAAGATGTATCTCAGTTTCAATCAAAGTTTTGGGGAGTATGCATCTGCGAAAATAGGGTATCTAAATGCAAATCAAAAGAATCATGATTTATGGAAAACTTAAAATAATGCTATGTAATTTGTGGACAATATCGTGGCTTGGGCGTCATGGCTTGTCACTTACATGTGATGGTCGTGGGTTCGGCTTCTGTCAGGGGGTGGTATTTCAATAATTATAAAATTCGTTACGTTAACCTTAAGAGACTTATAGTACCTCAATCTATCAACCAATTCCATCCTACAGGAATCTTAAGGCTAAGAAAACATTTAATCTAATTTTTTTATTATTATAAAAACATACATAATATAAGCAAACTTCATTTATGTAGAAATTTTGAGATTAATTTGATTCATAAGAACAGAAAAGTCTCAAATAATGTTTAACTTATGCTAATATTCTTTTTCAATTTCCGAAATCATAATTCCAACTCTTTGCTAAGTACCCGTGCCACCTTCCGGTGCGCAAGGGGTGAATAATAAAATTGTAACAGAGTAGGGGACTGTTCGACAACAAGGCAATATTCTAATAATTGGATCGACACTGGCAACTAAATTAGTTACCTAAATATGCATAGCATTAGTAAACTCCCGTCTGTTGTTTTTATGAAACCTGAATCTGAGAATAGAGGCCAGTCGTGGCGCAGCGGCACGAGGTGTGACTGTAAAACCGACTGGTTGTGGGTTCGATCCCCACTCGAGGAGATGAAATATTTACTTAAATTTATATTTCCATTTCTTCGCTCTGGTGTC
>JAAIXJ010000516.1:56320-120855 GCA_013403705.1 Heliconius hermathena | reverse complement strand
GTGTGCACTTGGCGATGACCACTATAGGGTCACTGCTTGGTGCGTTGAATTTGAGGTTGCCTGTTCGTCTGGTTTCCTCTTTGTTTAATTTTACAAATCCGACTGTAGCATTGTACGCCGCCATATAACTATCTTTTATGTCACCTCTGAGGGTCTGTGCGGTAGCGTTGTTATAAATGGCGGCTTCGGCTTCTTTAAGTCTAACATCCAAGATTGAGTATCCGCGCTGAAAGGCTAGCATTATGTCCTCGCAAGTCCTGAGCTTCACTTGTTTGGTAGCTTTTAGGACTGCTAGGAATTCGAGAAATGCGTTTCGATAATGGTCTTTGGGACCCGATATCGGTACCAAGACAGGAGAATTCACTTGATTCAATGCCGCTCTTGTTAACTTGGGCCTGGCTTTGATAAGGAGATCTTTTGCAGGATTCCTCGTGAACTCCTCTACCGCTACCGTCTGTCTGTCACGTGTTTTGCTCCTGTCTAAAAGACTTCCCACGACCGATATTAAGGCGCTACATACAGTTCTTGCAGATGAGCGTTTTTGCTTTGTCTTGGCTTGTGCTTCTGCCGTCTTCCTTTGAAAGCGATCTGCGCCACTTTCAGTGGTAGTGAGAGTAGTGAGTGCTTTTTCCGTGTGGATATCAGAATTCTTAGGTTTCAAGTAGCTAAGGTCTTCGCCTCTGTCTCCATATACTAAAACTTCGTGTTTTTCTGAAGCTTTTACGCATCCCAGTCGATCTACCACCTCGGCTCTGTTGTAGTTAATTACCATAGCATCAATACTAATTACACGCGCACCTTGTCCAACCATTTCGCTTATTGTTGTAAGCATAGCCCGAGCCTGCTCGAAGGGCGACCGTCTAGCCCCATCGAGTAGTAAGATAATTTTGTTCTTTGATCTTACTATTCGGCAGGTGATATCTTCTATAGTCCTAGTGGGTAGCGCTTCATATAGTTTACGGCGCACCGCTGTTCTTTTCGTACTTCCATTTAATAGACTGGCTAGACTGGGAGAAACTGCAATAAATTTATTGTTTCTTGCCGTGCAGAAACTTATACCCAACGTTTCGAAACTGCCGTCCATGAACAGAGCCACACCTTTAGTTTACACACAACATTATCGCTTGTTGCAAGAACTGGACCATGGTATGTTTACTTGTTTCTTGGTAATGTTTATATGTGCACGTAGCAGCTTTTATATTATGCGTAGGCATATGTGTGTTGGAATGCGATGGTTGCATTGTCTGAGCATAGAGTGCACGCGGGTCTATGTTCCCAGTGCTGTTTCTAATACATGCTATGCGAAAGATTCTGTCTGCGTAGTCGAGTAGCGCTTTCCGAGTGTTCGTGTCTGCCATAATATTTGGCAGATAATCTTCGGTCAGACTTCTCTCAATCTCCACTTCGAGTTCGAATCGGTCAACAGCAAACCTTGGGCACTCCAGTAGTAAGTGCCACACAGATTCAGTTATGTTGTCGTCGCATTCGCATGCGGAAGAGTCCTTTAACTTAAACCTGTGAAGATATTCTGGTATACCTCCGTGACCTGTCAACATTTGAACATGTAACGGGGAAAATCGCGTTGTCCTGACTATTTTATAAGCTTTTTCTACGTCTAGGAGGAATTTTTTGGTGACTGTTCCCGTCTGAGATGTTTCATATCTGCCTTGCCATATGTTGACAGATTCTCCTCTTATTGATCTTTTAATATATGATAGAGGAATTTTGTCGTAGTCATAGCTTTGGGAAGTGTTTGAAAGTGCTGCGTCTTTTGCCAACTCATCGGCGCGTTCATTGCCTGCGGTACCCGCATGCGCCCTTAGCCAAAAAAGTCTTATTTTCCTCCCTTGTGCTCTGATCTTCCTTGCATTTTCAATAATTGCTATAGCTAGAGAGTGGCCTGAGCTTGGGTTTCTTACAAGTTCAAGTGATGATCTGGAGTCACTTAGGATATTGACTATCTCGTCCTCGCTATCTGCCACAATTTGAGACGCTCTATATAAAGCGTAAAGTTCCGATTGGAAGACCGTACAGTTTGGATGCAGGTAATATATTACGTTACTGGTCTCTTTTCCTCCGTCCCATTTGGATAGGGCTGCTCCGACTTTTTCTTCGATCTTACTCCCGTCGGTGAATATCTGAGGGCCCTTGATGTTATGTAGGATAATGGTTTCGGGATTTAAGTCTTCTAATAACTCAAAATCGATAGTTATCTGTATCGATGGATGCGGTTGGCTAAGGTAATTACTATTTATTTCAAGGTCTTTTTCAGGTGGGAGGTAGCTCTTAGAGTAACCTTTTTTCATCATGTAGAAATTCGCGTGCTCTTTTATTCTTAAGTCAAGCGGTAGTAATCCAGAGAGTGCTAGTGCAGATGTTAAAGATACCGTCCTGTATGCTTTGCAAATTTTTTGAGCGAAGCCTCGCTGGAGCGTATTTAGACGGTCTCGGATCATCTGCATGTCGGTTGAATGAGACCGGGCGCTTGCTGCATATGTCATTATGGGTTCCACGACTGCAACGTAGATGGTTCTAGTCACTTCAGGATTTAGACCCCACGTTACCCTCGCTGCACGTGCTAGTTGTTTGTAAATATTTGTTGCCTTCTTACATTGTGCAATCACGTGCGAACCTAGTGTTAAGACACTCCGTTCTACACTTTACAAGAGAGTGTAGTTCGACGCAGTTCAACTTCGCACTTTATCTCAACAAAACGAGAAAATGAATACATTTTTATTTATGGAAAAAGACAAGGCAAACAAGCGTATGGGTCACCTGATGGTAAGTGATCACCGCCGCACTCGACCCTGTGCAACACCAGAGGAGCTACAGGTACGTTGCCGACATTTATGATAGATGCACTTTTTGAAGGTAGGTCGTGTCGATCTGGAAACACTGCTGTGGGTAGGGCATTCCACAGTTGCGTGGCGCGTGGGAGGAAGTTCCTACTAAACCACACAGTAGTGGAGTGTCACGTATCCAGATGGTGTGGATGGTACTTGAGTTTGTGACGTACTACGCCATCATCTGCATAGCAATGAATGCTAGAATATTCTAAAATATAATTGATATGCAGAAGAAATAGCGTAGGGGACAGCACGCAGCCTTGGTGGACGCCAGCGTTCACGAGTATGTGTTCTGAGCAAAGCCTTCGACAACGACCTTGATGCTGAGAAAGCTGGCGATCCACTTGCATAAATTCTCGGGAAGCCCATAGGATGGAAGTTTTGCAAGCAATGCCCCACGCCACATTCGATCAAATGCCTTCGTTATATCCAAACTAACTGCCAGGCCCTCTCCTTTGCTTTCAATAGTCGCAGCCCAGCGGTGGGTTAGATCGCCTTTTGAGCGACCAAGGCGGAAACCATATCGACGGTAATTAATCAATCGGTGATAGATAATGGAGGTGGTAATGATTCGGTCGAGTCTGACCATGCGTGTTGCCATTGCTGGCGACGTGACTCTCCCACACGTACTTTAGTCGCCTCTTACGACGCCATCAGTACCAGGGTGATCTTATTCTAAGCAAGGCATACACGGCAAATATAATTTATTTCTCCCAATACACAATGTTTCATGCAGTAGTCTATGGTCACAGGTGGACACGGGTGTAAAAATTTCAAATAAAATCAAAGTTCAATCAATGAAAATCAAAAATCAATATTACTTTAATACAAACTAATTATAAAACAATACCTCATCAGCAAACGATATTTCACTAGTATCCAATAAGAAAGTGGGCGGTGGTATAGGTCCGGACGGTCTGAGCGTGCAGTGTAAGGGCATATAGTCGTTGGACATAAGGGCTTCTATTAGTTCTTTCATTGCTATATGATTCGGAGGGCTTCTGGAACATATATAGAAATGTATGATTATTGATAATACAATGTATATTAAGGTTGTCATGTCTGTGAGCAGAAACTTGTAGGTTCAATTTAATCAAATGCCTTTAGTATTCCACAACTGAACATGCAATGAAAAAGTGGAAAATCTTAACTCTAATTTTCTTCTGTCTATACTACTATGCAAGAGATATAGCTTAGTAGGTAGATAAAGAGATGGGGGTTTAAACCCCTACATTCATATATTATATATGTTTTCTAAAATATATACAAATAAATATATACAAACATGTTACTTGTTAAAATCTTTTTTTTAGTTTTACACTGTATCTCAGATACATCAGGATAAGTAGTGGGAATATAATGTAAGTAAGTATCTTAAATACTCTATTCTTAACTCTCCACTTTACTTTCAAGACATTATGTGTTACGTGGCTCAACTGCCACTATTTGTCTTGTTAATAGAACAGGTAAATAAAAATAATTCATTTCCTACACAAAAATGTGTTTAAGATGCTGTGATATGGCATCACAAAACTTCTATTAAATCTTATATTAATCTTACCCATCACTAAGTGGCACTAAAGCGGGTGCTGTGGCTTTAGCAACAGAACTGATGTCAGCTGATCTTTCCGCTGTCAACCCTTGGAGTGAAGAGTAATCAAACTCTAAGTCCTTAGCTAATACTTCTGTTAGGATCACTTGTTTTGCTGATTTTTTTAGTATCTGGAATGATTTCATAACAAAATATTAATTTGGTGTTTTCAACTAGATTTAATTTTATTTATATGACAACGTTAGAGGTCATTGTGGTGCAGTGGGATAGCATATAACTGCAATGTGTAAGTAGTGGGTTTAGTCTCCAAATTGGGTGATGAACTATAGCCATTATGGCACGGGCAAGGGGCACAAGTTTCTTACTGCAAACACGGTAGTTGTGGATTATACCCCCACTTAGGCCAATAATTTTATATTTTCATTCCCTTGCTCTGGTCATGAGGCAAGAGGAGCATTGAGATCCAATACTCAACACATTATAAGTCAAGAGTTCAGTGGATTGATGGGAACAGAGTGTCTTATCACAAAGAACTTTTCTTTCTTCACTGTATAACATATGCAACAACAGTGTGAAGCTATAAATAAATAATACTTATGTATAAGCCACTGCAAATACAGGATCTGCAGTTTTTAAGTATTAATTAACCTAACCCAACCTGCACTTAAAAACTACCACATCTGTAGCTGCAGTGGTGTTAAATCAGAAGCACTGAATAAATAAATACTTACATCTCTTATGTTAATTGAAATGAATCCATGTAACTGTCCAATGAATATCCTTTCCTGTGGAGTTAATGGTAGTAACCCTGGTTTACCTTCTAACAAATGTAGGAAAAGGGAACTAAATGGATTATCTGTTTTATAAATGTCAAATATTAGAGCTATTGCAACTACTCTCTGCCCAGGCAGTGATAAATCACCACCAGTTATGAGTGAAGAAAGGAGAAGGCATACTGGAAAACATATAATAGTAAGTATTAATGCAAATAATTATTAAAACTTTATATTATAATATTACGTCAACAAAAATATACTAACAGTTAAAGTGGTCTGATTTAGGAAACCTCTTTTGCACTTGGGCACATATCGATTCCAAACTTTGTGAATCTATTGTTTGCTCAGAAAATAAGCTGAAAAATAATAAAACAAGCTCAATAAATGACAAATTAACACTTAAAAGTAAATAAAGGTTATAAGTAATAATTTATATGTAACCTACTCTAATATATATTTGCTATTTTCGTTAATTAATTGTTGTGACATACTGGATGTAATTGTATAAAAATTGCAGCAGTTTTCTAGCTAAGTATCCATAAATTTTGCTATTTATTTCGTTAACGAAAACATACAAACAATGCAAAACGTCACAATAACTTCAGATTATGACTTTTGACAGTGACATATTATTTTTTTTATAAAAAGTAAAGGTACATTTGATAATTATAAGAGACTAAAATAAAATTCCGAATAAAAGTACGGTAAGCTATTTTCCTAGTATTGTTTTTCTACCATTATAACAATTTCATTTTATTTTGTTTTACTCTAGTGTTATGTTATAAAAGCTAGAAATAATAAGTTTGAAAATTTAAATAAAGTTATGTTGTAGCATATAGGCGGTAATTAATACGTAGGAATAATAGGATGTGATTTTAAAGAAACAAGCTTTCGATAGCCACAGCCCAGCGCAAGAAAGACCTAAGATAATTAAATATAATATATCAGGAATACTCATACAAAGAATAAGATTTCTTCGCTACAAAGTTGGCAGATGCCAACTGTGTAGTAAAATTGATTGTATTACATT
This sequence comes from Heliconius hermathena, assembly GCA_013403705.1. Classification (NCBI taxonomy): domain Eukaryota; kingdom Metazoa; phylum Arthropoda; class Insecta; order Lepidoptera; family Nymphalidae; genus Heliconius; species Heliconius hermathena. The sequence continues at coordinate 114,651 of JAAIXJ010000516.1, read as the reverse complement.
ACGGTCAGCTAAAATTATCTGGTCTTCCTTTTGCACAGAAAGAGATTCTATAAGAATTCTTATATAAAAGTAATTAAATGGTACGGTGTGTGCCTGATTTTAATAACGTGGTCCCTTATTAAAAGCAATTATATGTGATATAAATTACTTAGACTTTTCTACGTTATATAGCACGCCGCTATATAACATATAAGTCTTTTTTTTTTTTCATTTATATGTTCTGGAAAAATCGCACCCTTGCTCCTTGCTTATTAAACAATGCAATGCAAATACAACAAAGCAATGTCAGGTGTCATAAAGTTTAACATAAGATACGCCTACTCCCCTGTAATTTTAACAAATTAGATTAATATTAATTTAAATATTATTTTTATTATTTAGGTCTATAGGATCGGTTAGGTAATTATGTACCTACAAACAAATATTAACACTAACATTTTTCACTTTCTACATGTTTTACGATGGCGTTAACCAAAATTGGAGCTAATAATTAATTGTAAATTTTAGCAATTTGCATAATTCATTCATTTGCATTTTGAAAGCGTTAGATTTCTAATTTTTAATTCATTCTAACATTTCTTTTCAAATCATACAACTACATCAAAATACAACTGTCGGTCTAAAGTTTGGGCGTGAGTCTAGTTTCTTGTAGTTACTGTATAAAGACGAGAAAAACTGTTTTGATTTATCATCATGACAACTCTGAAAATTCTTTAAAATTATAATATCTTATACTTATAATAAATAAAGATGATAAAAAAACACAACATTGGTACCTAAGTATATATGATAGATATTTGCTTTATGAGTAAGCATTTTTATTTTATAAGAAGTGAGAGAATTCAAAATTTTATAATGAACTAACTCTTGAAGACGTATAATTTTTTTCTTGAAAGTTATTTTACAGATAATCTCTTTCATTATAGTTCTGCCCCTTGCTCGATAAGCCTTGATGACTTCGCTCACTTTTATGTTAAAAAATAAAATTTAATTTTTTAATTTTAAAATAAAATACATATATAGAATTCAATTTTTTTTACATTTTTTAACATATCAGACTTAATTCGATGGTTAATCCTGTAAAACTATTTTGAACCAGGGCAGAAATTCAAAATATTTTATTCAGCCTCTAATATGAGAAGTGTCGGTTTTATAGGGAATCACTTCCTATAGTAAGTAAGTTCTATTGAGAAGATCCGGGAAGAAACTCAGTAGTGATTTAATTTTTGAGATTCCGTACCTCTAAAGGAAACTTTTCCTTGTAGGATCACTTTATTGTCGGTCCATCCGTCCGTCTGTCAAGACATTTCTCTTAGGAACGCGTCAAGCTGAAATTTATATTAAATACTCATGTCTACTATCCCTTGGAGCTGTGAATAAATCAAACTTCTAAGCAAACGCAATGAAAAGATACAGGAAACTCGCAAGGGAATCAAAAAGGGTACTTTCCTTGAACTCAGACTCTTGAAATTTGGTACGAAGCAACATTTTATAGCACAGATAAAGGAAAAATTGCGAAAACTGATAATTTATAGGTATTTCTTAGAAAAACAACACTACAAACTTACATTAGTAGTTAATTTCAAGAAAATTTGCATTTTATAAGGGATACAGTGTATTTCCCATTAACCTGCCATCCTAAAATTGGTATGGAGGTCTTGGTGAGTGAGTCCGACTCGCACCTAATCGATTTTTTTATAATTAATAAACAATAACGAATGATAAATAATTACATCAAATAAGCTTGACGCTAGTGTTAAGAAACTCCGTTTCCCACTTTCCACCGAGTTCTGGAGTGGAGTGGCGCCGAGTCAACGCCGCGCTATAAATTGGATCACTAATAATTTATGACAAAAATATAAGCGATTTGATGTCTTGTGTGTGTGTTTATATTTTTTTATATAATACTTATTCTTAATTAACGATAGAAGAAAAAAAATATTGTCAAAAACCGTTTTATTCCGTATTTTTATTAATTTACTAATATTAACAGGCTCATACTTATGAGTCTGAACTCAAAGTCGGAAAATACCAAAAATAGTACGAGCAAATTTATATATTATATTATCTATTGAGGAAAAAAATCGGCGATTTGCTGTCACTTAATGTTATGAATTTATTTTTATAATATACAAAGTCCAACATTTATAGTCTTTAAAAACTTTTTATAATAATAAAGAAAATGATGATGAAAAAGAATATAACTGTATGCCTCCATCCTAACCAATCGTGGCGCAGGGATAGAAGCGTGTGACAATAAGCGTTCGATTCCTATTTGTGGAAATTAAATATAAAATGATATTTTAATTTTGTCGCTCTGATGTCGAGGCAAAGCGCGGCGTTGAGTTCCGCCATTCAACACGCAATGAGTCCAGAAATCGGTGGGGAACGAAAGCGTCTTAATGGGAACGGGATATATTACCCTGCTTATATAATTATGCGGGATACAGTGTGAAACTTAAAAATATCTCCAACCTACATGTACATCTTTACTTAGCCTTGTGAGTGACTCAATATTAATAAGTTACTAAGTAATTATCATTGCGTATGCGCATTAGCATTGACAGTTACGACCTTCGATTGGCGCACACGGAAGCGCAACTAGACGAGGATAAATTTTTAATTTTGTGAAAATTACTCCAACAAACTAACAATTTGGATATTTTACTTTATATAACGCGGCGTTGAGTTCTGCCTCAACACGCAATGCCTCCAGAATTCAGCAGAAAGTGGGGAACGGAGTGTCTTAACATTAGGTTCCCTCTGCCTACCCTACAGTGTGCGGGATACAGCGTGAAGCTGATTTATTTACTTTATATAATATTCTCTTACACCTAACTATATGATTCGTTAATTACGTTTATGCCAGAGCTATAAAAAAAAAGTTCATTTTATATCAATGCTTAGAAAAAAATGAGGACAAAAGATAAATTATGTAAATATGGATACAATTTTGCTATATTTTCGTACATAAGTATATAACCAAAAAGTGTGCCACCCGTTACTTAGCAATGGTTATTATAAAGAATGTTTCAATGACTGATACCGTTATCTAAGAAAATTATAACGAAACAAAGCATATAAGCTTTCATGACTTCAAAACCCAGTTATCAAAGCAATGCTAATTGCAAGCGGTCGCGTCTTTATCACAGCTCGTTTCTTGCTCTGATAAGATTACGGCAGTCATATGTCTGCCAGTGAGCGCCATCTTTAATGCGATTCTTAAAAAAATATTGTAAATATTTTTGATTCGGCCATCGGTTTTTTGGTTATTTTGAAACGAAAGTTATGGTGTTGTGGTGTTTGTGTGCTGTGTTTATGAGAAATGAGAGATATCCGTTCAGTTGCAGTCATGCATAATCCGAGGACATTTGATTTTTCGTCTAGTATTATAGAGCCTCATCGGAGTAGGTCTTCTTCTTGGACTTGGAGAAGGACTAATAACCTTCCGCGCCCAGAGCCTAGATTCTCTTTGCAATATCAGGTAAGAACTTTTAGTTTAACAAATCTGTCTTATAGCATAGTTATTTGGTGGTTTATTGTAATTTACTGTAGGTATCTGCAAAGATACGCATTGCGTTCATAATTCATATATCTATAGTTAGACTACTATCTTCTATACGTGAATTATAATAAGTAAGAATGATAAAATAAGTAAAGTTCATTATCGTTTGCTAAAGATTTTTCAACATTTTTACATAATTAAATAAGTGTTAGATAAGGAATATTGCCACAATATCAATTATAACGTCTTATCATGTTGAAATTTCTGATGTTAAAATATTCTGTTCCGCATTTACAAGATTTTATTGTGGTATAGTATAATATCTCTCACAGGAGGGTGTAATGGTGTAGTAGCATAGGGTCTGCGTTGTGAGTTCGATCCACGCTCAAGAATTGTTTTCGTTTCTTCCCACTTTCCTGTGTGAAGATAAAAATAAAATTTTACGCTTACAATGACATTACTCAAAGTATTGCCATCATTAGAGAGCACTTTCTCCCATCTCTCTAGTAGCATTTGAATCCCCTGTCGGAAACACGACCCATCTTTCGAGGCAATCTAGGAATCAAACCATTTTTCGGCTTCTTTAAAAGAATGGAAGCGCAGCTCGCTTAAACCGCGCGCCATCGGAGGGGGCTATGTCCGGTGAATACGGCGGGTGGGGTAGAACTTCCCATTGAAGTGTTTCCAGGTAAGTTTTGACTGGTTTTGCCACATGTGGCCGCTTTTCTTTCAGACCGCGACTCAAACGCATCAACTGAAGTCGATAGCGAGCTCCCGTGATAGCTCCATTAGGTTTAAGCAGCTCATAATAAATTACGCCCTGCTGATCCCACCAAATGCAGAGAAGAAGCTTAGAACCATGGATATTTGGTTTTGGCGACGATGTTGATGCGTGACCCGGCATGCCCCCCGGATTTTTTTCGCTTTGGATTGTCGTATGGAATCCACTTTTCATCCCCAGTGACGATACGGTGCAGAAAACCTTTTCTCTTTTGCCGTTGAAGCAACAATTCACACATGAGAAAACGTCGTTCTACGTCTCTCGGCTTCAACTCATACGGCACCCAATGCCCTTGCTTTTGGATCATTCCTGACGCTTTTAAACGTTTTGAAACTCTTGACGCATCTACTTGTAACGTTTTCCCGAGCTCTACTAACGTCTGATATGGATCTTTTTTAAGCAATGCCTCCAATTTTGTCGGTGCTTCAGAACGCTCTTTGTCTTCAAGGTCAAAATCATTACTTTTGAAGCGCCTAAACCAGTCTCTGCACGTTGTATTCGACAAAGCATTGTTACCATATGTCTTAACGAGAATTCTGTGTGCTTTTGCTTTTTTCTAAATAAAGCAGTGCAATAAAATTCCCCGCAAAAACACTTTATTTGGCACAAAAGTACACATTTTCACAAAGGGAAAATAAATATGTAGTTGACACTGTAGTAAACACTATTCTACTATAATTTGAGGTTACATATAGTACTACTTTGGTGATTCGTTACCGTACGAAATTCCATACACAGAGTACCGCAACGCCATCTTTCAAAAAAACACGGAACACGGAAAAACTTATTCAAGGTCCTAATATAGTTTAGAGAATGTATTGTTATATTATTTTCTTAATAATATAATTTTATATCAATATAAGTATAAAACGTATATTATAGAAGTACCTTTTAAGGGTTCCGTATCTCGAAAAGTAAAAATGGAACCCTTAAAGGGTAATTTTGTTGTACGTCCGTCCGTCAGTCTGTCAAGATCCTTTTTCTCAGGAACGTGTTGAGGTATCAAGCTGCAATTTATATGAAATACTCGTGTCTATTGTCCCTTATAGTAACGTGAAAAAATTAAACTTCGAAGCCAACGCAATCAAAAGATACAGCCGTTTATGCTGTTAATTTTCGAAACTTGCAATGGAATCAGACCTACAGGGTACTTCCGTCAACTGAGAATCTTGAAATTTGGTATGAAGCAACGTCTTATATTATAGATAAAAGTAAAGTGAAAAATTATAAGTATCTCATAGAACAAAAAATCATACAAATATATAATTGTATAATACTTCATTTAATATAATATGCGTGCACTTCCACGAGCTTAAATTTTCACCTTTCAATTGTACATCCTGTAATATTTAGAAATTGATACGGAACCCTCGGTATGCGAGTCTGACTCGTATTTGACCGATTTTTTTTTCTGTAGCTCACGATGTATCCGACTAACCTAAGAATCTAATATTAAGACACTCCGTTCCCATTAAAATATTTCCGTTCCCAACTTTTCGCCGAATTCTGAAGCCGTTGCCTTGCGTATTGAGTGGCAAAACTCGAGTCAAATATAAGATGTTATTAGTTAATTTTTTTTAGTTCTTTTGTATATATAAAATTATTGACGAAGGTTCTACGACGTAGTATTCTTAAATACATCTCAGCTCTAAGTGGCGTCAAGCAATTTTTAACTAAAATTTACTTGAATATGTAATCAATATTTTTTCTTCCCCACATCTAAACGCTAATTGAACTTTTTCAACTTAATTTTTATTCTAATATTTTTGCCCATATACCTGTCACCAATAAAAATGATAATTTGTAAATGAATAAAATATATAATATCCAATTGTTATCTAAGTTTATGAAAATGAATGAAATATATAATATATCTAATTTGTATCTAAATTTGTTATGACTTGAAATTTATAATGATTATTAGTAAAGAATTACAAATAGTTTTTTCACCTGTAATTACCTATATTTACTTTTCTGCGTAAAAAGGAGTGTAATGCGTAAAATTGGTGTGACAATATGACAAAGTCTGTCAACCGCTGTCACTCGACTGTCACAGAAGGTGCAGACGATATTTTTCCATGATATTTTAGTTTTTTGTTTGTATTTTTCCTTAACCGTAGTAGTGGTTCTATGTAGTAGTGTTTATTTTATAGTTTAGTACATATTTAAAGTTTTCTAATGACTCTGAACTCGAGAAAGGTCCCTAAGGAGGTGTTAATGAAAATTGTATAGCAAACGTGTCATTGTTTTAACTTATTTCAACCGATGAGCTTAGAAAAGAAACGCCAATTGTTTTGCATTCCATTTAAAAATTAGTACATTTTCACATGGGTGATGGCTTGGCAGTCGGATACACGCGTAAGTTAAACCCTTATACTACTTAAAATTGCTAAGAAAACTTAAGTTTTTAATAACGTACTTGTATTGCACATGTCCTTGTCATTGATTTAATTTTTAAATGAAGCTTATTTGAGCAGCCAGACGCCCCAATGAACACCTTCGTTCTATTTGGATGTCAATATATTATAAATGTTTGTGTATGTTATTGGTCAGACAGTATTCACACTTAGACTAAGCCTGTTAATAGGATTTGGAATGTATTTCGTGTATTTATATCAGCGCTAATATTCCTTGGTTGCATGTTATGTTCTATTAAAAATGCAATATAATATTAGTGTACAGGTTGGTATATTAAAATATGAGGGAATAACCAGGCTGAATAGCATTTTAATCACAAAAGATAAAGTAGAGTATCAATAGTATTTGGACTGTTAACATACAAGTATATTGTTATATAAAATGTTTATATACAAAAATGAAGCTAAATATATAGGCTATTTATTTTGATTTACTTGAGGCCTTGAATTAGTTTTGTTTATGTGTTTATATTATATTTTTAAAGACAGCTTTTTAAGTTTACTCTAAACATATGATCTCAGAGACTACTTTATAATTTATCTTTTAATATGACTAATTTCTTTGAATAATATTGAATTAAGATATTTTAAAGTATTTAGATTTTTTACTATGTCACCTTTCTAAATATGTTTTAAGTGTTATTCAATAAATTAAAACTGGTTTCATCTTGTTCATAAGTATTCTAATAAGATCATCTATGTGTTGCCACAGACTAAATTAGTATCTTTTTAAAAAATATTTATAATATTTATTTGAACAATTATATACTATATATTATATATATTTTTCTTTTTTTTCTTTTTGCTAATTCTACCTAAACATTTGAAAAGTGAATTATATATATATATATATATATATATATATATATATATATATATTTTTAATATAAAGGAACTATTCACTATATTTAATGTATGATTCATCAGAAAGTAGGAGGTAACTGTTAATTTTAATTGATGAATCATTATTAGATAACATGTCTCAGTGTCTACACTTTTTATTAACAGAAATTGTAAATTCTTGTATATATACTTGTATAGTATGTGTGATATTATTAATATTTTTAATGGTATTAAAAAATGTAATAAAAAAAGTTTTAAACTTTTTTTTCTAAATGTATAATAATTTGAATGTATCAAGACCTCACCCACGCCTCTTTCAGCTAGTAAGCCATAGCAAGTAAGATATTGAGCTATGTTGAAATTCTTCTAAGCTTGCCTATATTCCTATCATCAATGTGGAAGAACTCTTTAAAAGATATTAAAATTACTTTGTTGTAAAATAAAACATTTACTTTCTTATTATGTCTTGCCTGTCCTCTTGTGGGGGAAATGAAAATTATGTAAATACTAGTGGCCCACTCATGGATTTGCCTGCGTACCATCTATAATAATTTTATTATGCTGCATATGCCAACAGATAGAAACAATCAATTATGAATAATTATTTTCATAACTTTGAGACAGTGTTGCTGCAAGCCCTGACTGGTTCATGGCATCGGTCATTTAACTATTTTTGCAGCGCACGCTCCTAAAGCAATTCTTTGGCATTCCTTATTATTGTTATTTCATTATTTATGACTAGCTATTAAAAATACAATATAGGCTAGCTAATACTTACGCCGCAATGTTATACAGCCTATAGTACTCCTGAAGAATGTAGCTTTCAAACAAAACAAAAAATAAGTAAATTGGACCAGTAGATCCAGAGATCTTAGCATTTAAATGAAGAAATAAACTCTTCTACTTTATTATATTAGTATAGATTATCATTCTGTCAAGTGGGGATTGATTACATTACCATTGTATTTCATTAAGATGTTGTTCCATTGCACTACATCACTTATACATATCTAATAATATCTAATAAATGCTTTTATCAGCTTCATGCTGTATCCCGCACACAGCAGGGTAGGCAGAGGGAACCTAGTGTTAAAACACTCCGTTCCCCACTTTCTGCCAAATTCTGGAGGCATTGGGTGTTGAGTGGCATTTATTATCAGCTTCTCTCTCACAGCGTGAAGCTGATAATAAATGCTTCTTATTCAATTTAAGTACACATGTACTCACAAGAATAGTGAATCTTTAAATATCAATATGAATGTGTATATAAATAATGCAAAATACCCTTTTCCTTATAAATGATAACACTGTATATACAAAACCTTGTCAAGCAAGATTCTGTTACTTTTTCTTAATATGATTATTTTTATAGTATTTATATAAATAACTAATAACACAACCAAAAACTAATAACATATTGTCATTTTGATTATACGACATTACATTATCAACATTTGTAGTGGAACACAATACATTAAAAATAAATATTTTTACATTTAAAAAATAATCAATAAATCAGCTTCACGCTGTATCCCGAAACAGCAGGGTAGGCAAAGGGAACCTAGTGTTAAGACACTCTGTTCCCCACTTTCTGCCGAATTCTGGAGGCATTGCGTGTTGAGTGGCAGAACTCAACGCTGCGCTTTGCCTCGACACCAGAGTGAAGAAATGCAAATATAAATTTAAGTAAATATTTCATCTCCTCGAGTGGGGATCGAACCCACAACCCCTCGGTTTTACAGTCACGCTTTGTGTCGCTGCGCCACGACTGGCCTCTATTTTTATATTTAATTACAAATTATATTCTATTTATTTAACAGTTCTTATCACCACCTAAGCAAATTATATATTTAAAAAACTAAATTTTATGAGATAAATTAATTTATATGTGGGAAAAATATTTGTGTTCGTATTATACAAACACAATATTTGTGTTATACGTTATTTTCCTAAATAAACATTAGTTTAACAATTTGAGGCCAGTCATGGCGCAGAGGCACAAAGTGTGACTGTAAAACCGACTGGTTGTGGGTTCTGCTGCCTACCCTGCAGTGTGCGGGATACAGCGTGAAGCTGATTTGATTTGATTTTAACAATTTGTATTTAAAGGAAAGTGGCCAATGTTCCTGTATTTATAATTTTAAGAATCTATATAATCCTAAATTGCTGATAAAAATGGTATTATAATATAATATAGTCAAAGAATTTATTTGATAGGGATTTTTAGGGAGGGGTCCGCTTCGTCCCACTTTCCGCCGAATTCTGGAGGCTTTGCGTATTGAGTGGCGGAACTCAACGCCGCGCTTTGCCTTGTCACCAGAGCGAAGAAATGATAATTTCCTCGAGTGGGATCGATCCCAAAATCGCTTGTGTTTACAGTCACACAATTGTGCCACTGCGCCATGACCGACTTATAAATATAAAATAAATTATATATGCTATCATTTCTTGATTTTAAATTGTTTTTATTGTAGTGTCACTCTTTATCATGTATCTTTATGTTAAGATATTCTGTTCTCCACTTTGATCTAAACTAAACACCGCATTTGCCTACATTTTGAAATTACAATAATTAATTCCCCTCCTAGGGATTTCAAAACATTTTTTTAGCTGCACGCTGTATGCTGTATATAGCAGAGTAGGTAGAGGGAACCTCGTGTTAAGAGGTCCCAGTCCTATCAAGGCATATTGTGGAAGCAAGTGTTGAGTGGCATAACTCAACACCGATAGTGTATTTTATACTACAGCATATTTTATACTTAATAGAATATATTTTGTTTATTGTGTTATCTATATTTCATCTTTATAACTTAATAGAAATATTAATTCTTACTGTTAGTGTCTTTTTTGTTATTATTACATAACAATAAAAAAAAGCGCTTGAATACTAGATAGTGAGTATTAGCATCGATTCTTAATCAGCGTGAAGCTGATTTATTTATTTTATTTAAAATTGTACGGAACACTTCGTGCGTGATCCCCACTAGCACAGTTCTATGTATTTCTATTATTAGTAGTAAATCTTATTTTAAATCCTTTTATTAAGAAATCCTAATTACGCGTTGGGCGTGTGTTTGATCCTCAGTCGAGGGAATAAATTATTTTCAGCTCATGTAAGACAGAACTTGGCGTTAAGTACCGCCTAATGTTTTAAATACCGGCGGGTAATAAACAACGGAGTGGTACTAGTACTAGATTTTCTTTGCTGCACTGTTATATGTGGGATACAGCGTAAAGTTGAAACACTACTTTTCTAGTAATGACAATATATTATCTCAAAAAAAATGTGATATGTTTTCTTTTATTTTTTTCTGAGATTTTGTAAGCCAGAAATATAAATAGATCGCTAAGTCTCATTGTCTTGTCATTAGTATGGAATAACTCGCTGCTTTGTAACACAGAATATTATTTTTAAACAACCTTTATTAGCTTAAGTCGAGTTGAGTTGAGTAATTTTGCAATCAGTTCTGTAGAAAATTCTTTTACTTGTTTGTTTGTGACTAGAGTGTTTTTTTACAAGATTTGATACCTCATCTTTGAAATAAAAATGGCATAAATTAAAATGACAGTTATTTTAGATTTTGGCTAAAAAGTGAACTAATTTCTAGAAAAAGCTTATTTTATCGATTCTACAGCGAGCGAATTGTCATAAATTGTAAATTGTTGTAAATAAATTGTAAAATGATTTGATTGTACTGCTAGATTTAAAATGCAAAACTGCAAAGTACATACACATATCCGTATGATTCTCTTTTAATCTTTCTCATCTCTTATCTTTTTTCTTTTTATCATTGAAATACAAAAATTAAATACATTTAAAAATTATATTTTGTTCGAAATCTAAACCGGTTAACGTTGTTTAAAAAACTAAATAAAACACATATTTTCTATATGTTTCTAAATTATCCGAGAAGAGATCCTACGTAATTGCAATAAGTGATATTATTATCTCCCAATAACAATACTTCACACGAGTTTCTTTCCAATAAGGGTCGTTGCCTAAAAGGAACTGCCTCCGATTGACTTTTTTTTTCGATTTGGCTGACTGCTGTTGACCTGGGATGGTCTTTACAGCATCACCGGGCGGGGAGGGGCGAGAGTAGCTCACCCCTGAAGAAAAAGTACGAGCTTTGATGGACGCTCGTGAAGTATTGGCGATCGCTGGGAAATGCCCTGCGTACGCTAATTAAGGGGAATTTTCACCGTTGGGCCCCGTCGCGCCGAGGCGCGGACTTGCCGTGAGATAGGACTGGCCTCGTCGCCTTTTACGGCGGCGGAGAGTGTGTTGTGAGACTGAGGAAGGAATCCTGCCTATGTACTGGGCGTTTGCGACTGTAATTGGATCGTCGGGATCTAGAAGGACGCTGCGAGGGCGTCAAAGAAGCGAGTGTGATCTGCGATTGACACAATTCCATTGCTTTTATACTATTTTTTACCCTCTTTTATACGAGTTATAAATATGGAACAGCACAGAAATATATGCCTAATGTTAAAATTCACACATATTTATAAAGAATGCATAAATGTATAATACAAAGATATTTTTTTAAAGTACGCTCCATTACGTAATATTATAAAAATAATGTTAATATTAATGTATATAGTATAATAGGTAATTTATAAAAATAACATTTCATTTCTAATATATAAGTTCTACGGCCCATATTTATAAACCGCTCTATAAAGTATAAAAACGCCATCAAAATCCTAATAATCCTAAGCTAATATTAGGAGGTGGGCACGAGCCTATTCTGGAATATATTTTCATATGGATAGACCCAGGGGTCTAATAGATATATTTGAAGGAACCATTTAAGAGACCGAACACTAATTTAAAGTTCTTGAAGATTAGGGTTTTAAAAATAATTAAGTGAATACAATTAAATATTTACTAGGTACTATTTTTTACAGACAGTCAACTTCTCTAGGATGATCAAGCTTATTTGACAATGATGTGGAAACAGGAGATAAGCGCTAACTTACTAAGTCCACGGAAACTGAAACTAATAATAATACTCTCTTAGATATAAAATTATAAAGTCTCTACAGCAGTTGATTTTTTTGCTTCCCATATTTTTCATATATAACACGGCAAGGAAAATGCGTGGTAACGACATTCTGTTTTCCATTAATGGTTCAATTTCGAAATATTTTGTAAAAGTATTTAACGCAATGCTTTTACAAATTTAATCAAGGGAATCGAGTAAACACTCAAAAAAGGGTTTGTCGTAGAGGCCAGTCGTGCCGCAGGGGCACAAAGTGTGACTGTAAATGCGACTGTATATGTGTTCAATCCCCACTTGAGCAAAATGAAATATTTATTTAAATGTATATTTTCATTTCTTCGCTCTGGCCTCGAGGCAAAAGCGCGGCGTTGAGTTCAGGTGAAACAGCGAGAAGCTGTTTCACCTGAACTGATTGATGGTTTCCGTTCTCTCTGACTTCCCCGGTAGGGAAATAGCGTGAAATTATGTATGTATGTATGGTTTGTTTAGTATGCAAAAGATTATGTGAATTAAATCTGTTCATTATAATTAATAATCATTTCACTGATCAAATCAAAGGTTCTATCATAGAAATGTGTATATCTGTGATGTCTGATCCACGATAAATGGCTATCATGGCGTATAATCGTGGCTTTCATTTGAATATGTCTCCTGTAGTCTTATAAAGTATTTTATATTAAAATACATGTTAGTATTTTTTATTTCAGTTTCAGTGAACGATAGCTGATCAACTATTCTAGATCGTCTTGAACAATCGATTAACTTTTGTAACCACGCATATTTTTCTGTCTCTTGCATATAGTACTTATAGCATTGTGGGCAAAGGGATCCCAGTGTTAAGACACTCCGTTCTCTTCTTCCCGCCCAAATTTAGTAAACAGCGTTTATTATTTTGAGCTTCACACTGTATACCTCATATAGCAGGATGGGCATAGGTAATCTTTTATTAAGATACTCTGATCCTCATCCACTGTCCAATTTTTGTGATATTTCGAGTTGGGCGGGTGGGTGCTTGTCTGCTGTTAGTTATTTTGGGTGGAAATCCAACCCACAGCCGTTACGTTAATAGTCAAACGGTATGCCACTGCGCCACGATGGCGTCAAATTATTATATATAGTTATTGGAACAAAATTCCATATAATATATTGTTTAAAATATACTTTTTGTTTCAGACTGATGAAAACAGCTTCCTTCTTCGCTTGAAGATAGTCGGGGCTTATACATTGGCTAAGAAAGATATCTTCGGTGCTAGGTGAGTCAATGTAGCATTAATTGCGATATTATATTTATATTTGTATTAGGAGCAATTTATTTAAATCTTAAGCAATCAGATAAAGTGTGAAAATTCTTGTATATACATTGTTACGAAACTAAGTTGATATTATTTAGAGATAACTTTCTTATATTGAATAGAAAATACGTTTTTTAGGGTTCCGTATCAAAATGGGTAAAACGGAATTACTAAGACTCCTCTGTTTGTCCGTTCGTCCGTCAGTAACCAGGCTGTATCTTATATTAAAAAATACTAAAATAAATATTAAAAACGATGCAACAAACGTCATTTCTTTGCCGTTTTTTTAAATGGCGCGGAACTCTTCGTGCGTGAATTTAACTCGGCAAGTGCGAATCGTGCGCGAATCCAATTCATTTTCTTCAATATGCGACAGTTTTTTTTCAATATACGTATTAAGATTTAGGATCCGCATTGTCCTAGTGGAACAATGTCAAACTGTAAAGGCGATGGTTGGAAGTTCGATCAACAATCAGGAAAATTAACATCTTAAACTATGTTTCACTACTTCGCTCTGATAAGACAAAGCGATACTTTAATTTTATTGCAGCAGTCAATATGCAATGTGCAATTCATAAAAAAGGTGGAGAATAGAGAAAAAGAGAAAATATCTAAGCTTTGGCTCCTTTTTGCCTATCCTCCCATGTGGGAAAAGCCATGAGGCTGGTATTAAAAATCTTTTAATAGAATTTAAACCTACACTCATCGTATTTAGTCAAATACATATATGCCAGCTGTGCTTCTATGGATTTCTAATAGGTATATTAATAATAACGGAACGTTAAGACTTCAATACCAAGCCTCCAGGACATTAGTGTGTAACTCATGAGGGAATATCCAACTATCTTGGCGCCACCTTTTGAATTACAAATTGGATTTATTAATACGGTAGACCACCTTTTGAGTACCTTTTATACCGTTATTTTTTTTATCACTCTTTATTCCACGTACAATAGGCTAGACAGAAGAAACATAGTGTTAAGACACTGTTTAAACCGTCAGCTTCCATTTTTTTATTTGCGGAGAGAATGTAGTTGAATTATGCAATCATTTGTTTACTTATCCGAATGATTTCTAATAGCAAAATATTTTTAAAGGCAATATTGAAAACAAAGTGTCGGTCAATTTAAACAAAATATTTTATATTAATATAACCTAATGAAATGAAACAAACACAATACATGTTAAGGGAAGTTTACCAAAATATGTATTTTTTTATGTAGACTGGTACTGACTGGCGATCTGTTTATAAAGCAATGATCCAAGATGATTATTGAGTCTTGTTTATCAAAATATAATAGTGAAAATTGCATTTAATTTGGCAAAATCGTGTTCGCGCGAATGAGCAGAAAAATATACAATAATTTTGTAAGTAATTTTTATGAATGCCCCCAAAAACATGGAGTTTTCTCGTATATCGTTCATGTACAGACAGCGATTAATCATATTTTTATTATTATTGTCGGACGAACCAACAAATCAGACACAAAATACAGCTTTTACAATGACTTTATTTACTCTTGTTCTACACAATTCAATATACAGTAGTAGTTACAATATTTAAATATTAATTCTAATGATAAAGTGTCTTGACAATATCTTAGGACGTAATGAACACGAGTGCCGTGTCGTTTGTGCTTATATTGGAAATCCACCGGAAAGACGCAGCACACTACCGCCATTTAATACAATCGATAATGGAAACAATATCAAATGACGTCCTCGTAATTACAGTGACACCTATTACTACACTATAAGTAATTTATGCTAACATTATAGATCAGTAAACTTATTTCTTATCACGAAAGAGTATTGAACTCGCTACCATCGCGTGATGGTAACGACGCCATCGCTAATGTTATTAAACATAACATTGCATGTCAATCGGTCAAATGTTATTAGCCGTAAGTGAAAGTAATTTTCGGGAAAATTTTGAAGCCTATTTTGTATTATTGAGTACGTTACCCTTTTTTTGTTGTAGCTGGAAAACTTTTATTTAGCTTCACGCAGTATCCCGCAGAAATCAGGGTAGGCAGAAGGAACCTAGGAACCTAGTTCCCATTAAGAAACTTCTGTTTTCCGCATTCGCCTTTTTCGCATATAGCATGATAGCCAGAACGAAACTGGGATCCTAGTGTTGTGACACTCCGTTCCCATTAAGATACTTCTGTTCCCCACTTTCCGCTAAATTCTGGACGCATTGCACGTTGAGTGGCGGCAATCTTTTTGCCTTGTTGCCAGAGAGAAGAAATGAAAATTATAAATATTTCATTCATTCGAGTGGAAATCGAACCCACGACCATCGCGTTACAGACTTGTGCCCAACAGTTTTTTTGTTGACTAGCTTTTATGCCTTTACGTTCGTGGCTAAACAAAAAAGGCTAAGAATTCTGTATGACACTTGACAGCTATAGCCTATAGCTTCTCTCTTAAATGGAATATCCATCACAAAAAAATAGAGGCCGTCGTGGCACAGATTCCTAATAAATGCGGGATACAGTGTGAAGCTAAAAAAAAAGAAAAAGAAAGCAGCAGTTCCTGGGATTAGGGCGTTCAACCGAACAAAATCTATCGCTTTATAATATTATATTATTGTGATCATTGAAGTGGTTCTTATGTAAATAGCGATACCAACGAATCATGTTACCAAGTCCACATGAAACCTATCGAAAACCTATAAAGAAGTTTCTGTTAAGTGTAACAGAAACTTCTTTTGATTATAATAATGAATAAACTTAAATCATATTTCATAAAGTTTTGAAAGATTTTGAATTATGGCCATATTGTAATCATTGAATCGTGAAACATATTAATATAATATCGAAAATATCACGCTTATAAAACCTATATACCAATAAGTATAGCTTGCTCTAAGCCTATTTATTGTTAAGCATTTTACGTTGTGTATTATTTGTTTTATTATATTAAGGAAGAGTTCGATTCTAGAGTATTCCTCTAGAACCGAATAATTTTCTTTAAAACAATGCAATAAATATTATATTATATTAGGGTAAATCAGGGGATCGAACTCACAATAAATATGCTTTGAATCGGACACTTGTTACATACTGCTGCTATTTTTCACCACGTCGAAGATAATATTCCAAAATCCAATTTCTCATATATGAACCACCATTTTGTAGGGTACCTCTTATGGAAAAAAGATAACTTTATTCTTATAAAGTTTCCTTTTTTCCACTTTGTTGTCCGTCCGTCTGTCCGGCTGTCTGTCTGTCAAAAGCTTTTATCACAGGAACGCGTGAGGATATCGATATACTCAAGTCTATAGTTCCTTGAATTTCTGAAAAAAATTTACTTCTTTATTTACTTAAAAAAAGATAGCCGTTTATATCGCAAAAAATGCATCTTTCGACAGTATCCAGGGAATCAAAATTCATACCCGGTACCCGGTTCGGCATCTACGGGTAGTACTAGTTCAGGAAAAAAATGTGAAAACTATACATTTGTGGTTAAATTCTAAAAAATAATAGCCTTAAATTGGGGAAAAATTTGGTATTGAAGCTGCTAAAGTAAGTTAAAAGGGCTTCGTTTGTGTATTCCAATACATATTTTATTCATTTTGTAAGGCGCACTAATCCTTATATATAACCAAAGTAAATATGCGTTTGCGTGAAATCGTGATATTTAATGTTGGTACGGAATCCTCGGTGGGCGGGTCCGAATCGCGTTTGTCCGGTTTTTTGTTGCGAATTACTTAAACTCATTACTTACTTGCTTATTTTTTAATGTCCATGAATTTAAGTGAGACACGATTTAATCCTATGATTTATTTCTATAAAAATCTTCATGATTTATTCAACATACAATGTTTCGAATTCGGGACTCTTCCTTTCTCATTCTCTGCTATTCTTCTCGTCACCCTCTCTGTCTTTCCGAAAGGACTTAATAAAACATCCCTCTTTCCTTCTTACGTCTTGATTTGCTGTCTTTCCGAAAGAACTTAATAAAACATCCCTCTTTCCTTCTTACGTCTTGATTTGCAAAGCTCAAAGCAACAGGTTATTTTAATAATTTAGCTACGGTTCCTTCAAATCTCTTTTGCCTCATCTATTCGCCCTAATGTTCTCTACAAAGGCACCGGACTTGGGAAAGCCTTAACCAGCCTCGTCCATTGTCTTCAACTTCCAGATACATGGCCTCCGGGGATCCTCATGTGCTTTTACGTGACCTTCTTCCAGTATAATTGATGCTGTTTTCTTGAATGTTCCGAGGCCGTCCCGAGGCCACTCCCACTTATGCCACTAACTCTGTACATATTTTGATTTTTTTAACAAATTGGTAAGCAATATTATAAATACGATCACAAATAGCTCTTTTACCAATAAACCGTAATTTACAATAACATATTCTTATGACAATTAATGAAATCGATATATTTTCAATTTTCAGCGATCCATATGTCCGCGTGGAATTGCAACAGGTGGATGGTGACGTCACAGTTGAAACATTTCTCACGAAAACTAAGAAAAAGGTACTTTTATCTTTTTTAATCTATGCTTATAATTATTTTTAAATTAGAAAATGTATTATTTTAGATTTTTTTTGTGCTCTTATACATTTCTTTAATTCCGTTTCATGTTAATTTATCTGTTTGTCATAAAATTGTGTTACTTAAACTATATCACTTTATTGTTAGTCATTGTTGACAATAATAAAGGCCAGTCTTAGCGCAGGGGTTTGCCCCTTTGTGTGACTGTGAACGCGACAAATTGTTGGTTGGATTTTCATTCGAGGAAATGAAATGTTTAATATTTTCATTTCCTTGCTCTGGTAACGAGGCACAGCGTGACGTTGAGTTCCGCCACTCAACCTGCAATGCCTCGAAAATTCAGCGAAAAGTGGGGAACGGAGTGTCTCAACACTGAGACGCAGACGGAAGCCTACCTTGCTGTATGCACGATACAGGGTGAAACTGAAATTTTTTTATTTTCATTGATACCGTACTACGGGTTCGATTCCCAGATGGGGAAATTAATTATTTTCATTTTCCTGACACTCAACACGCAATGTCTCGCATTCTGACGAAGAGCCGAGAACAAATCTGAAAGGTCGGGGCAAAAGTATTTTCGTAGTCTCTCAAGCAGCCATGTAGTGCTTGCATTTCTTCTGGGACAGAGTACCCTCTTC
Source organism: Heliconius hermathena (assembly GCA_013403705.1). NCBI lineage: Eukaryota > Metazoa > Arthropoda > Insecta > Lepidoptera > Nymphalidae > Heliconius > Heliconius hermathena. The sequence goes on along the minus strand of JAAIXJ010000516.1, from coordinate 95,659 downwards.
CCTACCCACCCGGTGTCGCTGTAAAAGCCAATAGGGCTAACAGCATTAACCTCAAGTTTGAAAAAAAAAGAAAAGTATTTTCGTATGGTTCATTCAAAGGAAAACATTTTATTAGGTATAATTTTTTATGCGTTCAGTTGATTAAATTTTTAATTTTTAATTTATTTATAATATGTATATGCGGTTTTGATCAATGTAGAAATCCTGTAGAAATTTTGAGATTTTTGATTAAAAAAATCTGACAGTTGTGTTCAGTGTTCTTTTGAGGTTAGCTTTATGTTTTCTAAAGAGTTCTGCAATAACCGAAACAGGTGGAAATCTGATGGAGTAGGTCAGGGCTATACGGAGGATGCATCAACACACCCAAGCCAAGTTCTCTCAATTTTTGCTGCGTGGCTATAAATGAGTGCGGTCTGGCGTTGTCATGGTGGAACATCACGCCTATCCTATTCACCACCTCCGGCCGGTTTTTTTCTATAACTTTTTTTAACCTCATCAGTTGCTCACAGTAGAGGTCAGAATCGATAGTTTTATTCGGTGGCAAAAGCTCATAGTGGACGATTCCTCTCCAATCCACCATACTACACATAGCATTACTTTGTTCTGAGTCAGGCCGGGCTTTGCCACGGTCTGTGAGGCTTGTCCATGCGTCGACCATGATCTTTTTCGCACATTCTTATCGTCTCATTTTTCATCACCCGTAATCAACTGTTTAGGAAATGGTTCGGAATTGTTACGTTTCAACTTCGAATCACAAAAGAAAATACGTTGCATCAGGTTTCTCTCAGTGAGATCATGTGGTACCCATATGTCAACTTTTTTCTTGTACCCTAAGTGTACGTAAAACTGTTTCATAATCAACATCCAGTTCTTCAGCAATGTCGTAGCTACTAATATCTCGATCTTGCTCCACTCTTTCAAAGATGGCAATGATTTTATCTGTGACAGGGCGTCCAGAGCGATCCTCATCTTTCACACTAAAATTTCCAGACTTGAAACGCTTGATCACATTTGTACTACTCTTATTGATACCGCATTAGGTCCATAAACTGCACAAATTTTAATCGCGGCGTTCGTTGCACTTTTACCTTTTTTGTAATAAAACTTTAAAATGTACCGAATTACTTCGTCGCATACGTATATTTTGGTTGCTTGATAAACAATTGAAAAATGGCGGGAACTAGTTTTTTTTTATTTATTGCATCTTCAAAATGTCATATTTAATTGTATTAAAACCAGACAGTTACATTCAGTACAGTCATAGAGGTTTGATTACTAATAATACATTAAAAATACGAAAATACTTTTGCCCCGACCTATTATAAATTTTTGTTGCTATTGTGACTAATACCTATGACGGTTTTTTTTTAATATTTTTAAATAAAATCAATGTATTTATTTTCCAGACCTTAAATCCAGTATGGAATCAGGAGTTTGTATTCAGGGTAAGATTTTTTTACTATTATTTTATTTATCGTGGCGTAAAGTGGAGTGGGTAAAAGCGATAGTTGTGGGTTTTATTTTCTCTCTTTGAGTTTCCTCGCTCAACACACAATGTCTCGAATTCTTGCGGAAAGTGGAGGGCGGAAAGTATTTCTTTTTGTCTATTCTGTTACTTACGAGATAAAGCGTGATGCTGTGAAAAGACATTATAATTTTAATAACTATTGGTCTAGTTTCTACTAGGTTTTTTGTTTACATAAACGTTTTATAGTAGTGGAGTGATAACAGTGCATTAGTCATTATTTTATTACTTCATGGTGGACGTTTACAAAATTTAACTTAGATCTTTTATGGTATGACTTTGTTATAGAGTATCGGGCTACGTTCTATTTTTGTATTTTTTTTAGCTTTACGCTGTATCCCGCACGGGTAGGCATAAGGAACCTAGTATCGAACACTCCAATCCACGATATTTCTCTTTCTCGAATGGGGACGTACCCACTACTCGTTGCGGTTCTATTTTCATATGCTATGTCATAATATACATAGTCCATAAATACTGTCTGTCACAAAAATAAACAAAATATTACTGTTCATTGTGTTTTTTCATTATGTAATAGTAGTAAATGTTACATACAATAAAAAACGTTATTTCTTAACCGACTTCTATAAAAGAAGGACGTTATCAATTTGATTGTATTTTTTATGTTTGTTACCTCAGAACTGGGTGAAGCGATTTGCCCTACTGTTACTGATACCTATTTGATGTGCCCTACCTTCTAGACATATTCGAAATATTTAGAACTGATAATCGCGCCCTATCCCTTCCAACCGCGCCCCTATCCCTTCAAACCTTCCAGAAATGGAAACGAAATGTAAATAATTCACTCCCCCTCGCGCAGATCAAACCCAAACCCATCGTGCTCATAATCGGACGCTGTCCTATAGCTTGATGGCCTTTAAAATATTCTTTTTCCAGGTTTTTCATGATTCAAATGTTTTTTTTCCAGGTAAAACCCCAAGAACAAAAGCTCCTAATACAAGTGTTCGATGAGAACCGCTTAACCAGAGATGATTTCCTGGGCATGGTAGAGATACCTCTCGCGTCCACACCGTACGAGAGTGCGGCGTCCCCGCGGCCACCAATCAACAAATATCCCCTGCGACCGCGCAGGTCCGTGTAAGTGGATTAGCTTTTGCATGATTTTTTTGGTTTTTTATTTTGGGTCTTTTTTTGTTTTTTTTTTTAGTTTTTGTCTTTAGATAGTATTGGGGGTTGGATAGGATATGGATGGCCGGTGAGACAGATGTATATAATAAGTAAAAATTTGTTATTAAATTGATATTATGATTGAGGCCAGTCGTGGCGCAGGTGGCGTAGGTAGTACCCTGAGTGTGGGACTGCATACGCAACAAGGTCGTGGGTTCGATTCCCACTAGGAGGAATGAAATATGTAATATTTTCATTTCCTTGATCTGGCTTGGTCTCGCTCAACATTCAAATTCGGTAGAAAGTGTGAAATAGAAGTGTCTTACACTAGGTTCCCAGGTACACTCTGCCTACTCTGCTATGTGCGGGATACAGCGTGAAGCTATAAAGAAAGAAATGGTAATAATACAAAGAATGAGTTGTACAAAAACAGAGGGTGCTATGCTATCATAATATTAGTAAGGTCACAGAATAGTCAGTTTAGTTCATGTAAACATTAGGTCTTGTTTTATTATTACAATTACATTAGATGCATGACATTTGAGCATTTATTTATAACATGCATACTAAAGATTATTAAAATATAATATAAAAAATATATATATTGTCATAAAATCTTTTATAACAACTTACTTATTTTTTTATATATTTATAAAAACGGTATAAAAGTCATTTATATTTAAATAATAGTAATAATGGTGTTGAGATCACAAAAAAAATTGAAATATAATAGTTAAAATAAAGGCAAATATTATGGATAGTGCATAGCAAGTTTACACTGTATTTCACATGTGACGGGGAAGCAGATAGAACCTAGTGTTAAATCACCCAATAAGATACAGCACGGTTGACAAATTGTGGCCGCTGTGAAGTTACCTGTAAATGGCTGCGCAGATTTAATTTATAATAATATATAACCGCAATATCATGACCCGTCGACCACGACTCGTCGACCGTACTGTACGTATATAGTTAGTTACTTCATATTTTTTAAATCATGTCGATCTAAAAAGATTTTGTGGGTAACGTTAATTTCGTTAATTTTAAGATTTTTAATCGATGGTTGGCACTAATTGAGATATTTTCTAGTAACGACATACAAGTTATGAACGTGTAAGTAATTTATGTTGTAGATTGATGTTGTATTAATTTTTTATAATGTTGTTTTTTAGATGCATGAATTTTGTTTTTGATGTTTACTTTAAATGTCTACAAATATAACTGTAGTACGATATTTTTGTGTGTGTTTATTTTTAGTGTTTATTTTTGAATAGTTATTGACAAACTTTAAGTGATATAAATAGTATAATATATTATTTGTTATATATAAATGTTTTAAATTTAGCAAAATTAGATCTTGCACTTTTAGGAGACTGTGTTCAACATTATATTTCAATTGGCGGAACTACCTCCGGGCTTTTAAAAATATACAGAAATAAATGAAATTAAAATATATATATATACACATTATTGATATGGTCATTTTTATCTACAAAGCACTATTAGTAATGTTAATCTTCACATATTTTTTTATAGTAAAATAATATTGTTTTTTTTTTGTTTTTAAGGTGTTTTTTTTAGCTTAGTGTGCAATATGTATCCTTAAAATAATTTGTCTTTGCTTTAAGTTTAAGTAGCCTCAGTTTTTATTTATCGATTAATATTATAAATTTTCACAAAACATTATAAAAATATATTACCATTTATTTTTACATACTATTTCTAGAGATTTTCAAACTGTTTTAATCAACAATTCTTGATATTAATGGGGTTTAATAAGTTTTATTAATATTTTATCTTTCTTTCGGGGTCCAGACAGAGCTCTTCACTCGTTCCTGATTTAGAAATATTGCGTGATTTTTCCTGTGCAACTTAAATATCCACTTTGTTTTAAATATTATTCGGCAGATATTATTACTTCAGGATGGTGTATATTTAATTTATAATAAGGATTTCTTTTCAAAAATTAATATAATACACAGTAGTGTACCACGCACTCACTGGTGGTCCAGCGGAGATCCTAGGATTGACTTATGCTATAATAACAAATCCACTCAGTAATTTTTCACTACGTTCTCCTTTCGTTGCTAATTAAAAAAACCGGACAAGGGCGAGCAGCCAAATTTCTTAATTCTATTATATGTTAACCGGTAAAGTACCCTATGATTTTTGATTAGCTTGATAGTGTCGAAATCATGGGGCCGTAGCTATAAGTATATAGTTTTAATTTCAACTCGATATCCGACTGTTCCTGAGGTAAAGGCTCTTGACAGACAGACAGAGACACACAGACAGACCGACAGACGGATGGACAACAAAGTGATCTTATAAGGGTTCCTTTCTTTTCTTAAAAAGGCGACCCTAAAAACAGTGATCACCATGTTTTATCAATGATAGGATAACATCGTTTTTGCTTAACTTAGCAATCGTTTCAAAATTAGCTTAAATTAAAAAAAAAATGAAAAATATATGGGTTCCGTATAGCCTATGTATGTAGTTTTAACGATGAAATATCTGTTACCAGCGCCAGATCTCGGGTACGCGGCTACATAGAAGTGTACCACGCGCTGGTGGGCAGGGTTGGGGACCCTGGGACCGAGGAGCCTACCCAGTCGCCTGATGATTGGGAGATGGTGGAGCCCGCGCCTCAAGTGGGGAATGTGCAGCCTGTGAGTAATCTATACAATTATTTTGTTCCTTTTTATGTATAAATTGACGTATTGGTTATCATTAATAAATTTATTATTTTTTTATTATTTGTTAATTAATTCATTAGTTTTACGGTGTAACCCGCATCCAGAGTAGGGAGAGGGAACCTAGTGTTAAGACACTCCATTCCCCACTTTTCACCTATTTTTTCAAGATATTGCGGGTTGAGTGACGGAACTCAACGCCGGTCGTTTGCCAGAGCGAAGAAATGTAAATATTAAGAACGCCACGACGGCCTCTATTATTTGTTAATCTATTCATACGAGTATCTATTCAAAAACATTACAATATGCAGTTTCAAAGTTTAAGTAAATGCCAGTTTTCGGGCATTGCATGTTGAGTAGCGCAATATTCAATGCAACCCAAGTTGCATTGCATTGCATCGCAAGATTCATTGCATTGATTAATTTTTTTTAGCGCTATAGCAGAGGGAACCTAGTGTTAACTGATGAACGAAACATATTCTCCAATTAATTTTATTACATGTTGTGTAGCGCAACTCAGCGCCGCGCTTTGTCTTATTACCAGTGGTAGGGAATGAAAATAATTCGTTTCTTTCGAGGCAGAATTGAACCTATCGTCATTTTCATTCAGACTGCAGTTGAGCTTTGACGACCTCCATGTGTTATTTTAGTGTTCTTGCCATGTTTTGAGATATTGGTTATTATGAACAAATATACGAAAAGCTTCACGCTGTATCTAGCACATAGCAGGATAGGCAGAGGGAACCTGGGAACCTAGTGTTAAAAAAGTGGTTTTAATGTTATAAACTATGTTTAATATTTTTGTGATATGGCCTTTTTTTGTAGCAGGCAACATCTAGCGTGGATGATGATTCTGTAAGATAATAGTTATCTTTTTTGTAGTTGGCTTGTTTTTATTAAATATTAATATCGGTTAATATCACCTTGGTTTATGAATTTGACTCTACGTTTAATGATTATTTATATATAAGCTATATATTTTATGATTTATTCTTTTATTTACATACATTTTTTGACCCTGAAAGTAAAGAGAAAAGAGGGGGAGAGAGAGGGGTGTTAAAAGTTTAACGTGTCTGTGAGTATGTTCGTTAGTTTGATGATTATCAGCTCTTTTCTATTTGTTTGCTTTCTACAGCCACTGCTTCTTTGTCGAGGGTTTTTAATTATCAATTATTTATCAATAGTCCGTACAAAAGGGGAACTTTTTTTCTTAAAGAAGTAAGTTCAGACCGCAAATAAGTCTCTTAAAAATAAGATTATAATTTTGTTTTTTATCCATATATTATTATTCATATGTTATATTGTATATTAGACACGCAGTACCAGTGTGGATGGACAGACCGTAAGACAGTATTTTATTTTATTTCTATAAAAAAAATTAAAAGGAACCGCTACTGAATAATCTTAATTAACATTTTTCATTGAGTAAGAATATAATGTTGCCATAAATTGTTTCATTTAACTTTCTTCATCCTATAAGATACTTTGATCACTCTGTGTAATAATAAGTCACTCTTTTTTCTGAATCTACAATTACAGTCTCTAATACAGAGAATACGATAAGTACACATAACCATTGTAGTTTGAATCGATTGTGTTAGTTTCATTATATCAAAATACTCATATTACACATCATCATCACAGTTATGTAAAGTTGCTATAGATTCATAGTATGGAATATTAAGAAAATTAATATAATTGAAATAGTATGCAATTTCTGGAATATTTTAATAATTTTTCTTTATTTAATTTTTAGTCTGCCATGACTAGCATGGATGAGGAGCAAGTAAGATTTTTTTTGTGTTTGTTTGTATGTTTGTGCTATAGTATACAGCAGTATGATTTATATCACCAGTGTTTACACAATAAAAAATATATTTTTGTTTAAGGATTTGCTAATGCTTTTTATAGTAGACTTTAGAAACTACAAAGCTCGAATTATTTAAAAAATATGATTCAATATATTAATTAATAGTATTGTTTTCAATAAACTGACATGACTGACATGTTACAAAGATAAAATATTAGCAAAAAATAGAATGTATAAAAAGAGAGGGGTAATCGCTTAATCCGACATGTAGATAACTGTCATTAATCACGTCCTCTCTGACAAGAGTGAACAAATAAGAAAAATATTTAAAAAAAAATCAGCTTCACGCTGTATCCCGCACACAGCAGGGTAGGCAGAGGGAGGGAACGGAGTGTCCTAGTGCTAGGACACTCCGTTCCCCACTTTCTGCCGAATTCTGGAGGAATTGCGTGTTGACTGGCAAAACTCAACGCCGCGTTTAACCTCAACACCAGAGCGAAGAAATGGAAATATAAATTTAAGTAAATATTTCATCTCCTCGAGTGGGGATCAAACCCACAACCAGTCGGTTTTTATTTTTTTGATTATTGATTTCATCGATATTTTTATTTGTTACTGTAAATATAAGTACTCTGCATTTCACAAGAAGTTTCCTCTTATATCTATTTTTCTTCATTAGGGTTACGTACCTTTTAAGGAAAAAAGGAACCCTTATAGATAGATCTCTTTGTTGTCCGTCGGTCTGTCCGTCAAGAATCTTTATCTCAGGAACGGTTGGAGATATCTAATTGAAATTCAAACCATATACCTAGCTCTACGGTCTTTTGATTTCCTAAAAAAATTGTATTTCTACATTTACTTTAAAAAAAAAGATGGACGTTTATATCACAAAAAAAGCATATTTCGATACCACAAAGGTATAATAGGGTACTTTTGGTTGACATAAAATTATGAAATTTGGCAGCTAGCATCTACAGGTAGTACTTAGTTTAGGAAAAAATCTGAAAACTATACATTTATGATTAAATGTTAAAAAACCTTAAAAAAAGCCTTAAAAACTTATTATTATATAGACAAAATTTATTATTAAGGCCGCTAGTTCAAGTGAGGTATCATTTGAAAGGGCTCTGACTAAGCTAAGCCTGAATTTTAGAAAAATCTCGAGACCTCCAATTTCTTTACATTAGTTTTGTAAATAAGAAAATGCTTTTCTTGGATTATTTATGCATGCTAGTTAGTAGTTGAGTAAAGCATAGTTTTGAATGGCACTAGGTGACGGTTCCGTCTCACGATGGCGAGGATTGGCTCGTGGTGGATGAAATGGACTGCAGTGTAGGTTTTTTTTCTTCATTTTGCTTGCTTTTTTCGTATATTTATTTATTTTTATTATCAGTAACTATTAGTTTATTGATAAAAATACTTTAAATACATTTTAAAATTTAACTGTGCAGTATTAAAATTACCACACAATATATTTATGTTTAAATGTATGTATAAATATATGTAATTACAATGTAGTGATATCTTTTAAAATTAAATCTTATGTCCTTTATGATGTACATCTTTTCTATAGAAAAGTAATAATGATCGTTTCTTTAAATTTGATGTATATTTTTCACGATAGTGAAACCATAATTATCAGTACTATTTAGTGCGATCCTCGAATTTGAATTTAGGTTATTAAAGAGCAAAAGAAATGGCGTTATTTTTAATAAAATTATTTTTACCAGATTAATTGGCGTATACGGAAAAAATGGCATTTTATAAATATTGATGTTTCGAACATTTTACGGCGGGCCTAATAGGATAGGATACTCTCTAAATTTTACACTCAATCAACTGACAGAGGACTGTTACCTCAGTGTACCTGTAACGACGGTATACTTGCAAAGTATTTAAAACGTCAGATTTTCTTAAATTAAAAATAAAAATAGAAAAAAATATATTAANTAAGAGTACTGACATTAATTGGCTGTGGGCAATTAAAGGGTCGCCTTTGGCTAAATAGAGAGTATATATATATATATATATATATATATATATATATATATATATATATATATGCTTATATGTATTAAGTGTATTTTATATGCCATATTAAAAAGTAAGAAATTACAAAAAACTTTTTAAGCTTTTGTAATAGAGAAATATTCAGCTATTATACTAATATTAATTTTATTTGTATAGCTTTTCCATGAATAAATGAAACACAATTTATAGTCATGTCGAACTTCATTATTAGCAAAAAAATATATATATTTTATAATAAATACAAACATTCATCCAGAGGCCAATCGTGGGCAGCGGCACGAGGTGTGGCTGTAAAACCGACTGGTTGTGGGTTCAATCCCCNCTGGTTGTGGGTTCGATCCCCACTCGAGGAGATGAAATATTTACTTAAATTTATATTTCCATTTCTTCGCTCTGGTGTCGAGGTTAAGCGCGGCGTTGAGTTCTGCCACTCAACACGCAGTGCCGCCAGAATTCGGCAGGAAGTGGGGAACGGAGTGTCTTAACACAAGGTTCCCTCTGCCTACCCTGTCGTGTGCGGGATACAGCGTGAAGCTGATTTAATTTTTTAATTTTTTACAAACATTCATTGAGGCCAGTCGCGGCGGAGAGGCACAACCGTCTGACTGTAAACGCGACAAGTTGTGGGTTCGATGCCCACTCGAGGAAATGAAATATTTAATATTTTCATTTCTTCACTCTGGTGTCGAGGCAAAGTGCGGCGTTAAGTTCCGTTACTCAACACGCAATGCCTTAAGAATATCATGGAAATTTGGGAGCGGAATATGCGATCTGCCTTCCTCTTCTACATGTGAGATGCAGCGTGAAGCTGAAAAGATAAACAAACGTAACATTATAAAATAATAAACTGTCTTTTCAAGACAAAAGTTGGAGTATTTGGATCTATATATAAAATATTGTTTCAGGCTATCGGCGGCGATGCCCTGCCAGCGGGATGGGAGGAGAGACAGGATGCAAACGGAAGGACATATTACGTGAACCACATAGAAAGGTCCACGCAATGGGAGAGACCCACGTTCACGTAAGTTATATGTTTATATATTAAATATTTAATTTCTTTAAGTGGCAATCGAACCCACACCTTGTTGCGTTTACAGTCACACGTTTGTGCTCCTGCGCCACGACTGGCCTCAATGAATGTGACATGCGCCACAAATGGCATTGGCAATAAGTAGATGCATGAGGCTAAAAAGTACTTCTTTACACATGTATATTAAATACTAAATATCTCTAACTATTATTAAATTAAAAAATTAAAATTAAATTAGCTTCACGCTGTATCCCGCACACAGCAGGGTAGGCAGAGGGAACCTAGTGTTAAGACACTCTGTTCCCCACTTTCTGCCGAATTCTGGAGGCATTGCGTGTTGAGTGGCAGAACTCAACGCCGCGCTTTGCCTCGACACCAGAGCGAAGAAATGGAAATATAAATTTAAGTAAATATTTCATCTCCTCGAGTGGGGATCGAACCCACAACCATAAACTATTGTTATATGTTTACTTATCTTTTACTATGTGCACTTAACGTTATTCCACTCTTCTGTTTTTATATTTTAAGTCCTTTGTTTTGGAAGGTTGCCTGTAAGAGATGGCTTGAAGCAATAAGGCCGCCTTTGCATACTTGTTTGTATTTATTTCTTTTCTGTGTTTTTTTTATTGTGTGCCATAAAGTATAAACTAACTAACTAACTAACTAACTAACTAAATATCTCTAACCGTAAATTGAATGGTTGTGATTTCCATGCTTTCTCGGAGAAATTAGTTATCTTAAGTTTTTTGATTTGAAAGATAAAGAGTGGCGTTTAGTTCTGCCTTTCAACACGCAATGTCTTCAATTCGGGATAAAAGTGGAGAGCGAGGTGCCTTAGTACAAAGTTCTTGCTGCATATGATCAGCATATATATGTTTTCTTGAGGCCAGTTGTTGCGCAGGAGGCGACTATAAACACTACAGGTTGTGGGTTCGATTTATACTCGAGGAAATATTTATTTCATATTTTCATTTCCTCGCTCTGTTAACAAGGTAAATAGCACTTAACACGCAATGTCTTCGGAATTAAATAAAAAGAGATGAACAAATCAGCTTTACGCTGTATCCCGCACACAGCAGGGTAGGCAGAGGGAACCTAGTGTTAAGACACTTCGTTCTCCACTTTCCGCCGAGTTATGGAGGTAGTGTATTAATGAGAACGGAGTGTCTTAGCACTAGGTTTCTAGGTTCTGCAGCGGGAACCCATACTTTGCTGTGTTTTAGACCTTTTTGTGTGCTCATGTGTGATATAAAGCGAGAAGCTAAAAAAATGTTTTTTTCATACAGTCGCAACATGAGTATAGAGTCTCAAGCGGAACGTATGGAAACGGCAGCCACGGAGTTCCACCGTAGATTCCACATTTCTGCTGACGAGGAACACGCTAGTCCTTCCACTCAACATCAGGTAAGTTTTTAAGGCTTGGAAACTTCAAAATTTAAGGGATTTTCCTTAGGTATTTTTTCATTGATTTTTTTTTGAAATCGTCCTTCTCGACTTAATTGGGGTAGATTTCTGTATTGTAATGTCAGGATGTAATGGGAATAAAAATTGATTTTATTAATGAGGATATAAATATTTTATATTTATTGGAAAATAATAAATTCTTATTTATAAATAACAATTATACGTGTAGCTTGGTTGATGATTTAATTACGTATATAAAACATTGTATATTTAAATTAAATTAGGTTTTTTATTCACTAAAACAAAATATATGCATGTATAAAAGTAAATGTCATTCGGAAGCTTTTAAAAGCTTTGCTAGCGTCTAACCAAATAGACTTTAAATATTGCACGAATACAATGCATGTATTATTATTCAGCGATTATTTATTGTAATTTGATTTATTATCTGTACGCTTAGAATTATTTGCATATATAATCTACTTTTGTTGTTGATTTATACTCTGTGCTTATTTTTCAGTTTATTTTTATAGAGCCTTTAGGGAATTTTTATTTAATTGATTTTAAAATGTCAAATTTAAATCGAATATTTTTAGGGTTTTTAATAGGTATTGCATGAAACATATGAAATTGGGACAAAAAAGTTTTATCAGAAATGCACTAAATTTATTCTACAAAAAAGTAAAACAAAACTAATAACAATTTCATAAATATTACCAAAATGTTTTGAATTTAAAAAGCAAGCGGAGTAAGGAGTGTTTCGACACTAGGTTCTCTCTGTCTATCCAATTATGCAGGATAAAGCTTGAAACGTGTGCTTAAGATATTGCCGTTTGTATTACAGACTACTGATATTGCCCGCGCAGCTCACGTATTAATTAGAAAGATATTCTACAATGGCTGACTATTTTTGGATATATTATACGTAGCATACATATAGTTAGGTTTAATAATTAATAATTTTTTTTATTGCAATGAATCCAAAAATGATATGAAACTGTAAAATTTTACATGACTTTTTTACTAAGGTTACTTAAGCGTAATTAAAATTTTCACTTTTACCACAAAAAATGTAGATATTTCTATTACATATTTATATTTTTAATGCAAAAAGAAAATCAAATCAGCTTCTCGCTGTATCCCGCACACAGCAGGGTAGGCAGAGGGAACCTAGTGTTAAGACACTCCGTTCCCCACTTTCTGCCGAATTCTGGAGGCATTGCGTGTTGAGTGGCAGAACTCAACGCCGCGCTTAACCTCGACACCAGAGCGAAGAAATGGAAATATAAATTTAAGTAAATATTTCATCTCCTCGAGTGGGGATCGAACCCACAACCAGTCGGTTTTACAGTCACACTTCGTGCCGCTGCGCCACGACTGGCCTCAATCAATTTTTTGATTTGATTCGAAAAGAAAACATTAGTAGGAGTTATCGAACAGTGGTATATATAGAAAATAAAATTAATTGGTTTTGGTAGCCTATATAGATATGTTAAAAAGTACTTTTATTTAAAACATCTCTAATAATGATCTTTTTTTTTAATAAATATGATAATAATATCAAAATTGTATTCTGAAAGTTGTAATCTTGGATGCTTATGAAATTTTATATATTATATCACGTATTGATAATATTATTACTTTATTATCCATTAGAAAACTGCAGCATGGGCTTTTTGCAGGACATGGGATGACTAACTAAAATTAATTACAAAAATAATTAATAATAAATGTATTTTCACTATTAATTTATTAACATAATAAGGAAATAGTTATTATCTATAGTTCTAATAGTGTAACAAAAGTGAAGATGCGTTTTTTATAAATCTCACAATCATAACAATTAAAAATCGTGATTCATATTCAGATTCCGATCTCTATACATATCTGGTTACAATCATATCGATTAAGAATCGTGATTCATATCTAGTACCGTTCTTTATACATATCTGTTTAAGGTGTATTTCTTGAATTGTTGTAATTATTCTGTCAACCTCATGTTCTAAATCACACTAATTTCAATAATAAATTGCGAAATATTGTAGTTTTTAAAATTTTAAGTTAGGAAGATATTTTGGCAATAATTCGCAGTTTGTCCATTTTTTTCTACAATAACCGGGGTATTCAGAATACATCGTGTTGTCCTCACTGGTCATAGACAGTTCGGCACATTTTTTTTCAAATAGGGGAGTGAGGTTGTATAAGGAATGTTATATTTTTAATCTATTGTCATATAGCCAATATTCTTTATTAATTATTTTTTTGGTATAGAATGAAGAATTAATGAAAAGACAATCCTTATTAATTTATAGACTATAGCTTTAGTGTTGCATTAATTTATTCAATATCTTTTTTCACCTGGTTAACTGTTATAATTAATTCCTAACTCAGACTTAGACTATAAGAGATATTTAAAGTAATTTCGTATACTGAAATTGCTTTTAATTTAACACAGTTAGCTAGTGTCAATTCGCAATATCTAACAGGAGGATGCGAGTGACAGGCGACCCGAAAACTCGACTGAAAACACGCCTTATTCTACACCCATCCTTTCACCGGAGCTCAGAGAGCAAGCTCATACAGAAACTACGACAAATACAAGCAACGACTGTGATACTAATGTAAGGGTTAATCAAAATGGTGAGGACGATGTCGTATGTGGCAACGAAAGTAAAGCCACGACGACGGAAGTAGACAATAATGAAACTGAAACTGCTGAAAATGCTCAAGCTACTAATAGTCAATCTAGTCAAGAGACTATTCAACAAGACGTTCCAGAAAACGATGAATTACAAACAGGGATAGCCTCAATGACTCTCCAAGATATCAATGAGATGGATGATAATAATGATAACGAGTCCACTAATGGTGTTATAGATGATGACGCGAGAACAGAAATAGAGGAAATAGAGTTCGGTCGAGAACGAACGTTGACAGACGAAACTGGTGATGGGTCTGGTGAATCGTTGACGTTTGATGAGAACCACTTTAGCACGCCCACTGGCGGGGTCACTCCGGAAAGGAGGGCCTCCACGTCAAGAAGACGGAGGGCTACCACAAGCTCGATGGAAGACTCAGAGGTAAGCAGCAAGCGGGATTGAGGGCGTGACGTGTAATGTATAAAAATGATGTGTTCGTCCTTTCCAGTGTTAATTTTTTAATATTAGGGCCTATCTATAAATTATGTCAAAGGAATTTTATGATGATAATTTTTTGACCTCTCACCCGTTCTAGTATATGATAGTTAAATTAATGAGACTCCTTACATCATGTGGCGTCATATATTTAGCATTTTTTCACCTAGAAATTAATAAATTAAAAGAGTAGTTCCGAAGTTACATACATATATTCTATTTTGATATGTTCCTTGGCATGCAATGTCTCATTTCTTCGATCCCCTCCCTTCCCTTGAGGTGATTCATGGATGGCCCTTAAAAAAAATAAGGTTTATGCACTGCGTGTCATTGCCCATAAACTCGCTTGTAACCATTGTGCTTTGGGCGATTGTCTATGAGTGATGGACATATAGATATTGAAGGCAGCTTGCCAAATTGTCTTACACAATTTTTGTAATGATTTTTTGTCTATATGTCCATGAGGACATGTGAAGGACAACAGACTGTGGCGTTGATACCCGTGCTCCACGCTTTAGACTAACACTAAGCTAACACTACTAAAGCTCAAGCGTCTCCACGATATTTTATGAGTCTTGTGCTTTACGCATTTCACTATAAACTATTTGTCTAATTTAGCCGAAATTTCCCGATTATTCGTATATTCTTTGTTCTAATTGCTAGGCGTTGTGATTTAGGGCTTAGGGCAAGATAGAATAGAGTTAATAGAGTTATAAAAAATATATGTTTATATTATCTATATCGAATCAAAATTTAATACAGAAGTAAAATATTTTATTCTTTTATTTTCATGCTCACTACTTTGATTTCATATTTCTGGCCTTGCTTAGATATTTTACGTTACTTCTTTATAAAAATTTCACATAGTATATTTTTATCATTCATTTTTCATCTTAGGTCTTTCAGATTTTACATTTTCTATTTTATTCGTAATTTATCTGTGACATTTGCAACGTATACGCTTTAAGGATTTAGCTTTAATGTAGTAAATTAAAAAAGTGCGCTAAATTTTTAATCTATTGCGGCTTATTGAATCTGTAGTTTCTTTTGATTTTGTTTTGTTTTGCATGCAGTAGTTTTTGTGATTTTTTTTCGTAAAGTTTTGGTTTATTTTTGTATATAAAAGTATGGTGGCAGTTTCTTTAAGGAGATACAGATTATTTAGAGTAGCCCTCTAAAGTAAAAAATACATTTTTAATATACGCTAGTATCATTTCATGTATAATTACAGAGGATCAATTGGTATTTATTTATAACATTTGATCACATTTTAGTTTAAACAATAGTTTTATTTTCACTGTAAAGCTAAAAGTTATTTATCAATATATGGGTGGTGTATTTTTCACATTACATTGTAAATACAACCTTATGTAAGTGTAATAAGGTCTTTTTTCCATGACATGTTTTAGGATGAAACAGATGGTTCCACTGAGAGTACAAGGAGCAGTAGCTCGAGCAGTAGCCAGAGTCAAAATTTACCTAATAGTGATGGTTTGTATATTTTTTGTGATATCTATAATTTTGGTGTAGGATTTTATTGTGTTACAAAACACAAATATATACAAAAAATGCCCATATATAATATATAAATTAAGGCCTTTTAATTTTAGCAGATTCTTTCTTCCAAAAAAAAAAAAAACATATTTGTGATATTTTAAATGCCATGGAAAACGAACGCACTTGACGTTACATATCGTTAGACACTCGCCCGAATCAGCGAAATTCGGAATTTATGTGCAGATACATAAACAAAATGCAATACATCGTATTGTAGAAAATCTAATCTTTTTTAGCTTTAAATGTAATGTCTCAATTAAAGACAGGGATACAGATACATGTTTTTGTTTTAAAACCAGTCATCGTTATCATTAATGATTTTATAGGTTTACCACCCGGCTGGAGCATGCAACGCGCTCCGAATGGACGTATATTCTTCATAGATCACAATCAGAAAACTACGACTTGGATTGATCCTAGGACAGGTAATGTGTTTTTAACTTTATACAATAAAATAGAAATGTTGTTTGCCCATTTTCTTTCTATATTGTTTTGCATATTTATACATTTTTTTTACAGAAAATTTTAAACAAAAAGATGGTTGTTTATTGATATATTTTTGCGAATATCATTTTTATACTTTATGATAGTTTAGCCTGATTTAGATTTTTCTCTATAATTTGTTATTATAATTAAATATTATTAATAAATAAAAGAAGATTGACTATCGATACATTTATAATTAATGTTGTACACTGCCCGACTCATTTGTTAAATGAGTTCAGATTTTCTTGCTGATATCTTGAATGTATAATCAAAGTTTTCATGGCTTTTATTAGTTTCATCCCCAGGTTGTCTAACCTTTCGTATTTAAAATTTTATAGGCTGTGCATCCAGTTTGCCAAGTGCAGCGGCACCCAATGCTGGTGCTGAGGCAGATGAGCTCGGACCATTACCGGAAGGTTGGGAAGAAAGGTTACACACAGATGGACGGATCTTCTTTATTGATCATAGTGAGTGTATATATAGTTTGAAGCTACATACTATTATACATATGCTATTGTTATTTTTTTATTATGATTTTAAAAAAGCCCGCCTCGTTTCTTCAAATATGAAGCTTGTAACTTCAAAAAATTAAGCTTGTAACTTGTTATTTTGATTAAAATAATTTGATTTTGACTGTTCTAAAAACAAACAGACACACGTACAACCCAATGGGAGGACCCACGTCTGTCGAACCCTCAAATAGCAGGTCCAGCTGTGCCATACTCAAGAGATTATAAACGCAAATACGAATATTTGAAGAGTCAGCTGCGTAAACCTGTGAGTATTACATCAATTTATATTCTATTTAATTTATAGTACGGTCGATGTGACGTGGCCGCAATGGACTTAGCTATCGATGGTTGAGTATATTTGGATTTTTTGTTACTTTTGATTATTTTCCTCATTCGGGAACGGTGCGCAAATTACATAACGTTTGACTTTAAACCGTACTTTATTTTTTAGAGTAAGAACAACTAAGTGTTATCGGGTTTTCCCCCGAATTGGAAACTACTAATTTTCGTGACATTATGTGTAGGAGTGGCGGAACACGACGCCGCCCTTTCTCTTGTTACCAGAGCGAGGAAATGAAAATAATACATTTTCCCGAGTGGGAAAACAACCCACAACTGTCGTCTTTACAGTCTGACGCCGTGCCGCTACGAAACGACGCCCTCTAATATTTTAGCTTCTTTTACTGTCCATTTATTTATTTTATATATATTTAAAAAAAAATCAGCTTCACGCTGTATCCCGCACACAGCAGGGTAGACAGAGGGAACCTAGTGTTAAGACACTCCGTTCCCCACTTTCTGCCGAATTCTGGAGGCATTGCGTGTTGAGTGGCAGAACTCAACGCCGCGCTTAACCTCGACACCAGAGCGAAGAAATGGAAATATAAATTTAAGTAAATATTTCATCTCCTCGAGTGGGGATCGAACCCACAACCAGTCGGTTTTACAGTCACACTTCGTGCCGCTGCGCCACGACTGGTCTCTATTAATATATTTTACAATGTCTATTTATTTTTTATGTATGTATATTTTTTCTTTTCAGTGCAACGTTCCCAATAAATTTGAGATAAAAGTGCGAAGAAATTCCATATTAGAGGACTCCTATCGCATCATAAGTTCTGTCAGCAGATTGGATTTACTTAAAACTAAATTGTGGGTCGAGTTCGAATCCGAAGTTGGTCTTGGTGAGTGAATGTTATTTATGAAAAAGATTGATAAACATTTTTAAGTTCTTGAGTCTTATGAGTGCTTGTCATTTAATTATTTTTTATCTTTATATATTATTATCTGTTATAATACAATGTAAACATTTCAATTAACAAAAATTGGCACAGTAAAGTGTTATAAAGAGCTATGAAAAATTGAAGAAAAATTGATCTTATTATTTATTTTTTGATTTTATAACCAATTGGATATTATGAATAATATGAATATTTATAATGTATTGTCTAAAGTAAATTAAATAAAAAAAAGTGTCAGAAAATTTATGAAAATTTATTATCTTTTGTCTTAATAATCTTGCAAAAGGAACAAATTGAACAAATGAATCTATATTTCTTAGATATATATTAAAATGTTTTTCCTATATTACTGTATTTCCAAAATTTTTAAAGAACATTTTATATTCCACTATTGCTCCATAAATGTTTTAAGATAACATAGAAAAAAATTGAACGCGGCAATATTCCCGAGAGGCGTTTCGAATTCCGCTAAAACATACAATTACTACATAAATAAATAATTTATCAATCTTTCAACAGATTACGGTGGCTTAGCAAGGGAATGGTTTTTCCTGTTATCAAAGGAAATGTTCAACCCGTACTACGGTTTATTCGAATACTCCGCCATGGACAACTATACACTACAAATTAATCCAAATAGCGGAGTATGTAATGAGGAACATCTAAATTACTTCAAGTTCATAGGCAGAGTCGCCGGCATGGCCGTGTATCATGGGAAATTGCTTGATGGTGAGTCTTATTTTATTATTTTTTTAATTTTTTTTTCTCTCTCTCAGCTTCACGCTGTATTCAGAATGTAGCTGGGTAGACAGAGAGAGAAACACTCCCCTCCCCATTTTGGCGGCAAGTGGCGGAACGCAACGCCCCGCTTGGTTATCCCACTTCCAACCTGTGTTTACTGTCGCACTCTTTTGTTTTTAGGCCACTTCTAGCATTGTCAGCTTCACGCTGTATCCCGCACACAGCAGGGTAGGCAGAGGGAACCTAGTGTTAAGGTACTCCGTTCTCCAATTTCTGCCGAATTTTGGAGGCATTGCGTGTTGAGTGGCAGAACTCAACGCCGCGCTTAACCTCGACACCAGAGGGAAGAAATTGAAATATAAATTTAAGTAAATATTTCATCTCGAGTGGGGATCGAACCCACAACCACTCGATTTTACAGTCGCACCTCGTGCCGCTGCGCCACGACTGGCCTCGGCTTTAACTCGGCTAGCATTGTAATTCTAAATATAGTGCAACCTCGCTTTAACGATACTGAAGGGAATCAGAAAACAATTCGTTATATCAAGTAATTTGTTACAATGAGGTTCGTTGTACAGAGGTTAGAATGATCTACGATTCGTTTTAAGAAGGTTAAAAAAATATCGATCTCAGCTTTTTTCGTTTGTCAGCCATTGCAAACTTTATAAAAACAATGTCAAACAGCAGTGTTTACATTACTGAAAGAAAAACAATAATAACTGTCGTCGAAGAAGATTAACAAGTGTGAACCTGTCTGACATTAAATGTAGTAAATTGATAGGATTCATTATGTACAGGTTATTAGTTCATGAATTTCGTTAAATAGAGATAAATAATACTTTCTTTTTATATTTTGAGGCCAGTCGTAGCGCAGGGGCACGAAGTGTGACTGTAAAATCGACTGGTTGTGGGATCGATCCCCACTCGAGGAAATGAAATATTTACTTACATTTACATTTTCGTTTCTTCGCTCTGGTGTCGAGGCTAAGCGCGGCGTTGAGTTCCGCCACTCAACACGCAATGCCTCCAGAACTCGGCGGAAAGTGGGGAACGGTGAGTCCTTAACACTAGGTTCCTTCTGCCTACCCTGCTGTGTGCTGGATACAGCGTTAAGCTGATTTATATTTTGCAAAGATTGAAAATTTGATTTGATAAGTTATGAAAAGGTTTTGAACAAATGTATTCGTAATGTAAAGGTATATTTCGTATTAGCTCTTACGAGCAGATTTAAGAGATCTAGAAAAATCGTTAATTCGAATAAATCGTTATATTGAGGCCCGTGACATTAAGTACTGTATTTTTTTTTAATTTGCCCTAAGTTTCTTGCGCCGGTTCTTCTTAAGTATAACGCATTAATTTTAACAAGTAGTAAATTATTTGAAGTTAAAAAATTTAATATTTAACATATTATTTTGAATAAACTTATGTGACTTAAAATTTCTCGGTTGTGATCGGAAATGGAGAATGTAGTGTCTTAACAGTAACCTCTTTGCCTACCTGGCGTTATGTTTTTCATATGTTCACCATTTCTTTATAGCATTCTTCATCCGTCCATTCTACAAGATGATGCTGGGCAAGCCCATTGAGCTACAAGACATGGAGTCCGTAGATTTGGAATATTATAACTCACTTATGTGGATCAAGGTAGGATTTGGTATTATTTTTTAATTGTTCGAATCAGTTTTGCCGACTTGTTGGTTTGTTTAGGGTTCCGAATAGTAAACAAATTACTGTACAAACCTTGTATGTCAGTCATGTCTGTCTGTTTGTCTGTCCCTATATTACAGTCACTTTATTACAAAACTGTTAGGTCTTTATAGTTGAAACTTAGTAGTTAGATTTAGTGTGCAGTGGTCTCCTGGTACACGGAATTGAAAATATAAAAATATTTTCCTGTTTTTATTTTATTATTTTAATTAATTCTTAAATATCTTCCAAAACTTAGTATAATATAACATTATCCTGCCCATCAAATAAGTTTTATACAAAAATCATTAAAAGTCAAAGTCAAAGTCAGTGTGTCATGTTGTGGCAAGAGGTCGTTACCTCCGTTAAAAAAATGTGACGTCAAATATTACCAGCCGCGAAAAGGACGAGAGAGGGGTACAAAAAGTACGAAATTGCTGTGACACGATTTATGGATGGCTGCTTAATTTAAAAAAAGAATATATATTTTTATTTTCTATCTCCAGGAAAACGATCCATCAGAATTGTACCTAACATTCTCAGTTGATGAGGAACAATTTGGTAAAACAATTCAAAGGGATTTAAAGACGGGTGGCGCTAATATAGCTGTGGATAATGATAACAAGGATGAGTATATTAAGTGAGTTTTTGTTTTTTTTTTTTTAGTTTCACGCTGCATCCCGCATATAGCGGGGTAGGTAGAGAGAACATGAAGTTAAGACATTTAGTTCCCTCGTACAATGCCCAATTTTCGAAACACTGTGTGTTGTTTGACGGAACTGAACGTCGATATTTATTTTGTTACCAGAGCGAAGAAATCATTTTAAAATAATTCATTCCCCCGAGTAGGAACCGAATTCACAACGATCACGATTGTTTCCTTTTTTATAGTTATTAAATTTTGAGTTTGTTAGAGAAAATTATGTATTAAGATTGAAGCCATCATGATACAGTGGGACATAGTTTTACTGTAAATGGATAGGTTGTTATCTCGATCAATACTCCGGGGAAAATGATGTCATTTTCCCGCTCTGTTTAGATTAATTGTGGCGTTGAGCTCCGTCGAGACAGAGATACTTTAGTGTTAAGACATTCCATTTTAAATTGCCAGAATACAAAGCCGCAGTTTATCTTACCAAAGCATGTAATAAAAAGAAGAAACGTAGCCAATCCCCTACCTTACCCAGGTATACCCCAGAACCGTCGCGTGTATAATCAATAACTGCCTCACTAAAACAGTATAAATATTACATATTTTAAAATATATAAATAATTTTTCAGATTAGTAATACAATGGCGTTTCGTAAGTCGTGTTCAAGAACAAATGTACGCGTTCCTAGAAGGTCTAGGAGGTCTCATACCTTTGCCACTTTTGAAGATATTTGATGAGAATGAGCTGGAATTGCTACTCTGCGGCATCCAACACATAGATGTGAGGGACTGGCGTGCCAACACGCTGTATAAGGGGGACTATCATGCCAATCATCTGGTTGTACAGTGGTTTTGGAGGGTAAGTTGGTTTTGTGTGGCATCTAACACAAGCTTAAACATTATTAAATTAAAATTATTGACAAGAAATCTACTTTGACATACTACATAAAAAAATATTAATTAAAATAAATTTAATTCCGTCGCAAGTGGGAAACGGAAGTGAAGGGAGTGGGTAACGGACTGAAGGGAAGGAAACCTGTGTTAAAACACTCCATTACCCATTAAGAGAATAAAGTGTTTTAACACGGGAGGGCGGGGCTATGTGCGGGATACTGCGTGAAGCTAAAAATTGAAAATGTTGCTCCATGACATGCAACGTAAAAAAAATGAATTAATGTAAGAAAAGAATTGGAATTGCTACTCTGTGGCATTCAGCACATAGATATGAAGCACGGGCGTGCAAACACACTAAATAATAGATCAAATCATCCAATAATTTGGTTGTATTCAATACAAGCATTTAAGGGTTTTGGGTTTTGGTTAGGGTTGGCAGGGGAACCTATTGTTAATCCACTCTGTTCTTCGTTTTCCGTCAAATATTTAGGACATTATATGTTGAGTGACGGAACTAAAAGCTGCGGTTCGCCTTAGAACTAGAGCGAGCAAATGAAAACATTAAATAATTTATTCCCCCAAGTGGAAACTGAACCCACAACCGTCGCGTTTTACCGTCACACGATTGTGCCACAGGGCCACGACGGCCTCAAAAATAGGTCGGTTATAATTAGAACCTGTGTCTCTTAGAATCTATAATAACTAGGTAAGAAAAATAAAAAAAATAAACGGGAAATTTAAGAATTTATCTTACTTTAAATGGATTTTTTTTTAAAAATATACGAGAATATAAATAAATAATACACAAGTTGATATGGATATTATATTTCTATTTTTTTAATTTGCCTATGTCCAAAGAATTAATGTATGGTTACGCTTTTTCTATAAATTATACCATAAGCTATTATATATATTTTTAAAATAAATTTATAAATTTCTTCTTTACAGGTAGTATTGTCGTTCTCCAACGAAATGCGTTCCCGTTTACTTCAATTCGTCACTGGAACTTCACGTGTACCCATGAATGGGTTCAAGGAATTATATGGGTCCAACGGTCCCCAGTTATTCACTATAGAGAAATGGGGCTCACCCGATAATTACCCGCGTGCCCATACATGGTGAGCTACGGAATATTTTTGTGTTGTTTCTGCAGCAGCTAACTTCAGTCTTTTTTAGTTTGCTTACCCTAGACATAAAGAACTTAGTATTAAGACACTCCATTCCCCACGCACCGAGTGTCACCGAATGTCGAGTGGCGGAACTCAACGCTGCTCGTTGTCTTGTAGACAAGTTGTGTGGTAGAGTTTGGAAATGAAAATAATTTTAATATCTTTATCTTTTCCTTCATAAATCTTTTTTGCCATTATTTCATCTCTTCTTCATTCTCAACGTGACATCCTCCTAGTAGCTAGTACCTGCCATTCTGTGTCTCTTGATTGCGGATTCGATCATCTAAGCTGACTCCGCATATCCTACGAAGAGATCGCATCTCCACAGCATTCATCTTTCTTTCGTTCTTCTTCTGTAATACCCACGTTTCGCTGCCGTATAACAGCGTCGGTACCAACACTGCATTGTGTACGGCCAAACGTGCAGATGTACTGACATTTCGCTGTCTCATCAATTCAGCTAAGGCACAGTTAACCATGTTACCGGCAGCAATTCGCCTTTCCACCTCCTTTTCCACTGCTTCTAACATTATTTGGTAAAAATTGGATTATGTATTAACATTTTTTTTAATTCTATATCAATACTTACTTTGTACCTTTTTCAACAGTTTCAACCGCATTGATCTACCGCCATACGAAAGTTATCAACAATTGAGAGAGAAACTCGTGAAAGCCATAGAGGGGTCCCAGGGCTTTGCAGGTGTCGATTAACAATTTGAAAAAGTAACAAAAATAAATACAAAATGCCTTATTATATTATATATATATGTATGTATAGTCTTTGTCATTTCATGATGTTGATGAAAATTGTATATTGTTGTAGAAATTTCCATTTTGTAGTATTATTTTTTTAACACTTTGTAGAGAGGCTAGATCTAAATCACTTTCTCTGCTTTTTGCCTAATAAGATATGTTGAGTTGCGGAACTTAACGACGTGATTTGTTTATATAATAAAGATAAGTATTAATCTATGCGAATTGCAACCCATATCCATCGCTTTCAATCTCGATGATTGTATGATAAAATTGCTAAACTTATATTAATAAATCTCCAAATTAAACACTTTATATTTCATTAAAACAATACATGCGTTTAATGATATAACTTTTTAATGATAAAATTATTAATTACGACACTCAATTCAGAATGCCTTATTATTTATATTATTGTAATATATAAAAAAAAAACATGATTTTACTACTTATTAATCATTTTCATTAATTATTTACTGTTTTTTTATTAAATATATTTATAATACATATTAATTTTATCACAGTTTTTGTCTAAGTATTGCTATATGATCTTTTAATATATTGGCAGCACTACTACGTTATGTATTGTAATTTTTTATTATATAAATATATTGTTTTTTTTTTTTTCAAAATTCATATGTTCCTTTAAAAGCAAACATCGATTATTATAATTATAATATAACATTATTAATAGAAAAAGAAAACATTTAAAAGTGCCATGATGTAAAAGTTTGACGTTAATCAACTTGCACTTAGCGATTACATAATAAAATATAAAATTTTTAATATTTTTTTTATTTACATAACAAAAACAGACAAAGACTTGGATATTAATAGTTACTTCATTAAAATTTCATACAGTGTAAAATATTTAAAATTGGATATTTTTTTCTACATACATAGCTTTCTTCTTAGTTATAAAAAAATACTAATATATATAGTATAATATAATACGAAATAAAATTACTGAATATTATACTAAACTTAAAATCAACTAAACTTAAAATCATCCAATAATGAATTGTACTCTATAACCAATACTTACTTTACGGGGTTAAATAAGCAATAAACTTAAAAAAATATCTTTAAATAAAATAAATAAATTTACAGTGTGCTATATAAATAATATATAGACTAATAAAAAATATTTTTGGAAAATATGTAAAAATTTTAACGTAGCGGGAATCGAACCCACATTTGTTTGAAACTAAAAATTTTTATACATTTCCTATTAATATTTTTTTAATGTGGAATATTACGTTAAAAATATATTTGTGTATTTAAAACCTTTTGAATAATATCAAAAGGTTTTAAAATACAGTTTTGTATAATTACAAAATTGTATTACTATAGAGGGTGTTTGACTTGTATTTGTATATTAAAGAAAAAAAAATCAAGCATTTTTTATATTCGAAATAAATGGTGTACTAATACTTATGGTGAAAACCTGCCCTTTTGTATCATTTTTTTATATTGAACTATGTCTCATTTTGTTTACTTTTATTAGATAAATGTTATTGCTTGTCTTTAGAAAAACTTTCTTTTTTATAATATTTTAGCAAACAAAAAAGATTTGAATACTGGATACTCTTGGATACTGTACTTGGACGGTTCCGAAGAGACGCGGGTTCAAATTCCGCTGGGTTAAAATTCTTATATGTATTCTAAACCACTATTATTCTTTTCTAAGTGTGGAATAACACTTTAAAAATGTTCAAAAGAACTTTATATTTAAGTAAATTACCTACGACCACATAAATATTAAATCAAATATCAAATGCAGTTTCTTCATTCTTCACTTTTCTTAATATCATTGCTATATATTTTTTAATGGATCGGTTTAAGAAATTGGAATTATAAAAAAATACCGACAAAGAAGTCAAATACCCAATCAATTCCAATATGTCAATACGTGAGTGATATTGAAGTAGCCTTTACACAATATACAGACTATAAATGCTATAAAAACCATTCAATGTTTTACTGTTTATGACGTCACAACTTTGTATCTTATTCTAATATGTTTGTAAATGGTAACAAGTTAGGAAAATTTCTACTTTTTGTATAGAAAATTTATTTCGTTTTATATTCGAGCGTATCTTGATTTACTTTAGTTATTGCTTTTTACTGTTTTTTTGCTTTCCTATTTATGTATGTAATTGATTCTCTTATTAGTCATTTCTTATTTGTAATTTCTTATTTGTAATTGATTCTCTTATTAGTAATTTCTGTATATGTTCTTTCTTAAAACGAAAGTCACTTATCTCAACAAAATATATGAGAAATCATAGTAGAATTTTAATTATAATTATTATAATATGAAGGATGAATGCTGTACTTTTTTAAAATTTACAATAATATAATACAAAGAGTAGAAAATTTTCTCATTTTTTTAAATTTCATTTGTGATTATAATGATTTGGAGTTTAGTATTTTTGTGTCTTTGTTCTTATATTTCTTGTAAAATACCATTCTAGTAGTATATTCTATTATATGTAATTTGGTTCACTGAACTTAAAATTAAAATTATTTTTGCCATATAAGTTAATATTCTGATTCGTTATTATAATCTTTTTTTTATATATTATTATTATTTATTATATTAATTTCGTTTACACAATAGTAAGAAAAACAGTTGATCATGTATTCTTATTTGTTACTACTACTGTATATAGTCTAGGGTACAGTGTATAAAAATCACTATGTATAGAAAAAAATCGATAACAATTTAATCCATTAAATGGAATGATTTATAAAAAAAACAAGCTCTTATGTATTTATTCGATTATTACAACTGTATTTCAATTTATAAGTTACTATTAAAAACAATTGTTTACTTAAATCGTGTAGTTAGGTTATTAATATTTTTTTTAAAAGCCTAGTTTTAAATTAGTTTTAATAATTATATTTAATTAAANTGCGTGTTGAGTGGCAGAACTCAACGCCGCGCTTAACCTCGACACCAGAGCGAAGAAATGGAAATATAAATTTAAGTAAATATTTCATCTCTTCGAGTGGGGATCGAACCCACAACCAGTCGGTTTTGCAGTCACACCTCGTGCCGCTGCGCCACGACCGGCCTCGGCTTTTTTACGAGAGGGAAGAAATAATAATACCAAATATATAATTCCCGCGAGTGGGAATCGAACCCACAACCATCGCGTTTACATTCGCACCCTTATGTGCCTGCCCCACGACGCCTTCAAAACTAAATGATAGTAGTTATATAAGCAGCCTTCAGCTTTGTCTCCGTGGGCTATTATAAATAACTGAACAGCTGTGTATCACAAATGATGTTCTAATGTCCGTATTTATAAATCACTCCCAACTATAAGATAGATTTTGAGAGCGATCTTAAGATGCTGTTTTAATAATAAAACGATATCTCAAGATTGACCTCGGAGTAGTGAGGCATACGAGCCAGACTGCGGGGAAGTAACTTCGATAAAACAAAACAAAAATATATTTTTGTATTAGAACCAGTAGTTCATGAGATTATCGCGTTCAACCAAACAAACTTTTTAGTTGTATAATATTAGTATATTAGCTTTGACTACACATATGTTCATATAATAAATTTTTTCGACATAAATATTGAAATTAATAAGTAATTTAAAAAAGTTATACTTATTATTCATATTTTTTCAATTTTTATAAAGGGGTCGTCGATACAAATAACAATACGTTTAAATCTTTCAAATAAACAGATGTATAATATTAATTTGGAATTTAGATTCGATGTTGTCTAAACGACTATTTTTATTACAAATGTACTGGAGCATTGTAAATAATTTATTTAATGAGGTATAATGCAATAAACAATCATTATATCGTTTGTTTGTTATTTTATTTATTCATTTTTCTATTGTTGCCCCAAGAAAAAAGGTAAATGTACTTAGAAGTAGTGGTTAGTTGTTTGGAATGTGTTATGAAAAAGAAATGTTTTAACAGATATTTCACTACATCATTTTTTTACACGAAGTATCCCACACATAGCAGGTCGAGGGAACCTGGGAATCTAGTGTTAAGACACTGTTCCCATTAAGACACCTCCGTTTTCTTACATCCCGCCGAGTTCTTGCGTGTTGAGTGGTGCTTCACAGTCGCAAGTTCATAGTAGTAAGCTTGTGCACCTGCGCTACAACGGCTTCCAAGAACTAGACTTTAATTATAAAATTATGTACTTCAAATGTTATTGTATAGTAATACAATAACATAAGTTAAATTTACAAATTTAATTCATAGATTTTTTTCCTGTATCTTTAGATAGTGCCTATTTTTTTATAGCTTAATAGTATGAAGGCGTTCAACAACTAATATGAGTTATTGTTATTATCCAATACAATTTATTGGTAATTTCTATTTTAGATTATTTTTGTATAAATGTCTGTCCACAAATATTTAATAAGTTTTTCCAGATTAATACATTTTAATACAATTGCAAGCTTTTTATTAAAGCTTATTTGTAATCATTAATCTAAGCTAATAATCTAAGCACAACATAGAAGAGGAGACATTCTTTCCTCTGTAATGTATGCTATGCACAAAGTTATTTTGCACGAATCTAAGGCAGTTTGTTTTGTCCTAGGAAGAAAGAAAAGTATGTAAGTGAACCGGTCAAAAGTAAAGGATTGTACCTCTGCCGCGCAAAACGATCTTCAAATATAGTTCACAATAATAAACTCTCCCATATCCCGTCGGGATAGGAGAGATGAATGAAAGAAGAATGTGGCTAACACTAAAAACGGCATTTTGGTAGTTTACACACTTATAACTGGTAGATGATTAAGACACCACCCCACATTCTCATCATAGTCGACAAAATCGGCATCCTGTTTAAAATGAAGCCCTGCTTATAGTTTACTACTTCAATCTCTGTGCTGTACTGTACTTTCTTTCTTAATTTAGAGCCCGTGCCCAAAGTCTCCGGCCTCATGGGAGTTCTAAAGGACCTACAAATAACTACGCTATGTAATTATGTCTTAATATAACTTTCCAAATGGCCGCATATTCAACCTGAGACGGGATTTTACTTAGCACTGCCTATTCTGTTGTAATATTTGGGAGAAATAGTTCGGATGGTCAACAAATTGATGCATCAAGTTGTACTAGAGTGGTCAAGACAACACTAGAGCAGGCATGATTTCACAGTTTTATCTCTGCGATAATTCTATAACTGTAGTGCAATCACTTATTTAATTTTGTTTCGATATTTTTTCATACACTTATATACAGCGAGTAACGACGCGTCACGCATTACAAAATATCGTTGTTATTTGAGGTGAACTGTCGACCCTTGTTTCATTCCGCCATGCTACGTTTTAAAAATAGGATATCAAAAACAGGATATCAAGTCATGGAAATCGAATACCGATCTGAGTTAGTAAATAAACAAGGGTTTATTCAAGTCGAAACCAACAACTCAAAATATTGAAGACTATCCAAAGTGGTTAGCTAGGAAAGCTGAGCCTGGCAACTCGGCCTGTATAATGATTCAGGCAACTCGATCTGTATAATCACGGCCTATTTAACGAATCGAGAATCTTTTGCTTGACGTTCAGGAGTTTCTACCTGTAATTTTTGTGAAAAAGAGCAGCTTTACGCTTTTACCCGCATTGTAGGACTGGCTACTGCTTTGTCCTTGGCCGTCAGCCTAACTAGGTCATCCTAAATAAGAACTGGCAGTGAATTGGCGACAGTACTAGACAGTAAATGTGATTCCTAGGAATTTCTTGAAGATTACCATGATATGCTATACCTACTTTAAACGCTTTTAGTTTCAGTTTATCCGTTTGAATCACGTGGTGTCCACCTCGTTTTAAATTACAATACAACATAATAAGATTTTTAAGATAACATGTTGACTATTCAATTAAATTTTCAGTTAGCTTCAAGTAAACAAGAATGTATTAATTAACATTTGAAAATACAGTCGAAACAGTAGTTTAGTAACGGTATATTGAAAATGGAGTTAAGATCTGTAATCTCGAGTGTTGGATTAGATACACATTACTTTTCATGACCATAAATCTAAACAAATTTTTTTTAGATCCAAGGACAGGTTGCTCTCCGTCACAAATTCAAATTCAAAATATTTTTTATTCAAATAAACTCTTATAAGCACTTTTGAATCGTCAACATATAACAAAAAAAAAAGCTACCACTGGTTCGGGAGGCAGTTATGCTGAGAAGAGCCGACAAGAAACTCAACAGTTGCTCTCACAGACGGACACTATGAACATGAGAAAGTTACATTATAAAGTATATAGTATAATTCACCATCAGGATGCCTAAACAGGTTTAAAATGAAGCCTTAGTAATAGTTTACCACTTCAATCTCTACTGTACTTTCTTTCTTAATTTGGAGCCCGTGCCCAAAACCTCCGGCCTCACGGGAGTTCTAAAGGATCTACAAACAACTAAGTTATATAATTATGTCTTATTATTACTTTCCAAATGGCCGCATATTCAAGTGTGTCTGAGACCCGACGGGTTTTTACTTAGCTCTGCCTATTCTGTTGTAATACTTGGGAGAAATAGCTCGGATGGTCAACAAATTGATGCATCAAATTGTTCTAGAGTGGGCAAGACAACACTAGAGCAGGCAAGATTTCACAGTTTATCTCTGTGATAATTCTGTAACTGTAGTGCAATCACTTATT
Organism: Heliconius hermathena; assembly: GCA_013403705.1. Lineage (NCBI taxonomy): Eukaryota > Metazoa > Arthropoda > Insecta > Lepidoptera > Nymphalidae > Heliconius > Heliconius hermathena. Next base: position 64,552 of record JAAIXJ010000516.1, on the reverse strand, counting down.
TAATTTAGTTTCGATATTTTCTCCTACACTTATATATAGTAGGTCAGTCGAACATCGTGTTCACGTAAAATGACCTTGACACTACTCAGTCCGGCAAGGATACGGTTGCAGACTCTTTCGTACATATGATTAGGCAAGCAAAATTTTCTAGCCGACTAACAGTCAAGGTAAAATTTATTCAAATATTCTTATTAACCAAATATTAAAATTCTTAGCTTTAACAAAACCAAGACATGTAATACCACTGATATACTAGTAAAGTATTTGATAAAATCTCGGCATTAGCTGCTTTATTCTTATAGATACATTCATGATCTTACTTTATTTATAATTCCAACATAATTTGTAATCTTGAAATTTGTCTAAATAATTTAAAAGCTCACATATATTCGAATTTATGATTATTTGATCCTGGTGACTTTAATCCTGTTACCAACATAATATTGACTGATCTGATCCAAATACTAAGCTACAGTTATACATGCTCAATAAATTGTATGCATATTAGCATGCTTGAAACAAGTGTGCTACTCGAATTGACACATTTACTTTTATTTAGCATGCTTTTTTAAGAATGCTCGGGTATAAGCGTGCTCAAATCAAATAATGGAACATACATGATCTTTTAGCCCGAGCTGGAAATTTGGAGCGCAAGTGTTGCAGTGCAGGTGGTGAAACATGGAAAACCACCCTCTCTGTGGCCATCTCTATAGAATTAATAAAATCATCGGTTTGATTGCAATACAGTAATGTATCCTAAAACTTTTATCAAGAAAGAAAATAAGAAGGAATAAGACATAGCCACTCATTGTTCTGATATAAAATAAATTTTAGAGATTTTTCGTCACCCCGGAGGATTATTTTTACAGAAATGTTGTCCACGCAAACCTCCGCGAGCGTCTGATCGATATTAGCGTGCTAAATAAACAAATACACACGTACTCAAAGCACGCCCCCTGACTCCTGCGCTGCAGGTAGCATGCTTAAAAAACGAACGCCTTTCGAGCAACCCCGAAATCAGCGTGCTTATTATTAGCAATGCTTTGACACACATGCTAATATGAGTGACTGCTCAATAATAGCATGCTTTCGTGCTAGTAATGAGCATATGTAACTGTAGCATTACTATTGACTTTTCTATAATCCATAAAAACTTACTAAATCTATCGTAGCTTAGGCAAGAAACAGGCCAAGTGAACTGAACTGAACGTATGGCGTAGTGGTCAGAGCGCCTGGTCGGTTTCCAGGAAGCGCGGGTTCGAGCCCCGTTAAATTTTTTATACGTTTTCTAAATAAGTATTAGTAAATAGAGTTTGGAAACTCACTGTCTATGGTGGCGGTGTCGCTGCAAAAGCGCTGTAAAGGAAGTACAGTGGCGCCTCGCAGTGACGCGCAACTAGCGACAAAAAGGAAAATTAACGTTACTCTCATTATATTGGTTTCGATTAAGTTTAGTATGTTTAATATAAGTTTTAATATCAGGTAAAACGCCACTATTACTCATTTTTATATTGAACTCATATGTAATACTGACGCAAAAATATTGACATAATTTCCTCTTGATTACAAGGTTACAGGCAATATCTTATATTATACGAAAGTTCCATCGAAATTATTAATTAATAAAAAAACCCACGTTTAAATGTGGTTGACGCCAATCGTGGCGCACACACACAAAAAAATATTTAATGTTTTCATTTGCTCTCCTCTGGTGTGGAGGCTCCAGAATTCGGCAGAAATCCTAGACCAGCTAAGTAAAATAAATAAATATTTACTTTAATTTATATTTCCATTTCTTCGCTCTGGTGTCGAGGCAAAGCGCGGTGTTGAGTTCTGCCACTCAACACACAATGCCTCCAGAATTCGGCAGAAAGTAGAGAACGGAGTGTCTTAAAGCTAGCTTCCCTCTGCCTACCCTGCTGTGTAAGTGCAAGCAGTACATGGCTGCTTGCGAGGACGCAATCGCTGGCAAGTCTCTAATTAAATAAGAAGATTGTCTTGTTAATCCTTTTGGCATGCAAATCAACAATAAATTAGATTTAAATAATCAATTTTTGGCTTCTTATGATACGTATAAACATACTAAGTTATAAAAACATAAATAAATTACTTTTCTTTAGCGCAAATGACATAAAAAATAACTTTATGTACGCAATATTGATAATTCTGTAAAAGATACGCTGACTATCTACTGGTATACACATCTGATTTAATATAAGAATCCATCTATACCACTTTTAATTGAGCTTTAAAATCAACTATCAAAAAACCGCACGGTTTTTTAGAGTTCGTACTGATGGTGTCCTCGTCTTCAAAACAAGATGACAAAAATGTCAATGTCTTTTCTTTGAAGGAAAGCAACGTAAGTGGACGGTGGTAACAAAATATTGAACGGCGGTCCGACCTCGTTCTGCTGTTTTGCAGTTCCTCTGCAATATCTCGTATATTCCTTCGAAGTCTGTCCTATACTATTGTTAACTTATATGGCTTGAATTGTAATTTTACGCCAAAGGAACCGCTGTAAATCAGTTATTGATTGTGACATTGCTATTTCTCCCATACGGATTACATGCGTCGTCTGAAGGAGCAGCAGGAGGCACAAAGACACGGCACAAGTCTGGTGGGTAAATAAACTGACGATAAAGCTAAACACCCGTCGACGGACAAAGGTCAAATATCTCAAAAACTAAAACACTTCCCTGTTCACTGCATCCACCACTGCAACGGTCTCAACGGCAATTAAGTTGGTTTGCCCCGACAGCACATTCAGACACTAAAAAGACAGCGACATTTCACTGCCCTGCCCGTCGAATCGACGGAGGCTAACTTAATACACAGAATAACATTCCTGTTTTAATAAACAATGTAAGTTTGCAAAGCACTTGAGATTTGTAATATAAAAAATATTAAAACCTGTGTCTGTTTATGGAAGTTATATATATTAGAAAAATTGTTATTGGGGACATATTACAATTTAATAAAACACAGGGTTCTAATACACGAATTGTCTCATTGCTAGCCCAGAAACGGCTTAAGTGCACAATTGGCACTATTTTATTATGGCAAACTTCCCTTAACATTAAGTATTTGTTTTATTTCATAAATAAAAAAGTTATATTAATATAAACTATTTTGTAAGTTGCTCTTAAAATATTGTTTTATTGAATTGGCTGAAACTTTGCTTGAAAACTAATGTATAGATCTCAGCTTTACGCTGTATCCCGCATAAAGCAGGGTAGGCAGAAGGAACCTAGTGTTAAGACACTACGTTCCCCACTCTCCGCCGAATTTTTCGAGGCATTACGTGTTGAGTAGCGCAACTTTTGCCTTGGTGCCAAGAGGGGATCCAACCCGCAACCGTCACGTTATAGTCACACCCTGGTGCCCCTGCGCCACGACGTCCTCCATGTATAGATATCGTCTTTAAAATGATAATGTTATTAGAACACGTAATTAATACAGTTTAGTAAATAAATAATTGTTGTTACAGCGGGTGAAGACGTGAGCGGGTCGCTAGTGTTGATATAAGTGATGTAACATTAGGTATTAGTATCTAAAATCGGCTTAGTTGTTTATTCGTCAATTTTAATTAACAAATTTTCTTCTACGTAATAAACAGATGTCATTTTTAAATAACCGAACGTGATAAGTATTTATACTTTTTTGTGTACTGTTTACTTTCAAGAATTAATTTTAACAAAATATAATTATAATAAGATAAAAATGACAGTCGTATAATATATCGTGAAATATAATATATAATAATGCAACGCATAAGAAGAAAGCATATTTTAGGCATTTTTAAATTCTTATACCATTTGAAAAACAATCAATATTCTTCTAGTTTTAAATTGTTTTCTCAAATTGAAGAATAGTTTATGTATTTCACCTGATTATTTCCATATCAACGAACGATCAAAAAATATTAAAAATGTTCAAAATTACACTATATTACCACATTAGTATCGACATTGTACTGTTGACAGTAATTGAAAAATAGTTATACTACGGGATAATTTTATAAACAATGCTTAAAGCTGATTTTTTAACACACTATAGAATAATATATTTTATATATAGAGGAGTCACACATTCTTTTTATTCTTTCACAATAATACATACCTAATTATATTCTTTAGAGGTTCATCTGTACTAAGATGGCGGCTCAGTTCTCGCATTTATGTCTCTGATATCCTAATAATATGTGCCATAAAAATTAAGCTATATTTGATAGTATATCGATATAAATAATAGTAAAACANATCGCGAGCGTACTGCGAGACGGTATCAGCCAAGACATAGTTAATGTCGCTATAACAGTTCGCATAAGCCCATCACGTCAGCTTCCGCGACGTCAAGCAACATTTAATATCATAATATTGGTCAAAGATCACTTGGATCCACAATATGTGTCGCCCCTACATATATATTTGCCTTTATAAGAAATTCGATCCTAAAAGATAGTGCCATCATAGGCTTCAAATTATTATATTATATTTATAATATACGAGTCTTTATGTGCATCATATTTATTAGTACCGTAGTACTTAAGAGTTCGACTCGACCGCTGCCTTCCAGCATCACCACCACCTATATAGACAGAACAACGGTCGCGACACTTGGGACGACAATACACGAACTCGTCTCGATTAATATTTTATTAAAAATATATAGTTTGTATTATTCATAATTAACTATAATGTTATTTATGTGTATAGCCATGCATATTTTATTTTATTAATTTATTTATTTTTAACTTGTACCCAAGGTATATACTGTTACACACCGCGCCATCTAAACACAATATCAAATTCTATAAATTGTAAACTCACAATCAGAATTTATCGTTCAAATACATTTAGTTTTTATTGTATATATCGCCGTTTGAGCTAGTCCTGACAAATATAGACAGATTATACTATTTTTTTGAATGTCACCAATGTTGTCGTAAAAAATCATATTTATGGTAGACTAAAAAACTATTAATTATAATTTCTTCTTTTAAATTGTAGTACAAAATAGGAAGATAAGTGATTTATTCGCCTGAACAATTAAAATGAAAATTATATAATTTAGCTTCACTTGCGAGTAATTGACGTCATTTGATTGTCAGTTTTATAATTTTTCCTAATAAAATTTCTTTATACTCCATGATAAAAACTATCCTATAAGTTTTTGCGTGATTGGCAAACAAACAAACAGACAGACAGACAGACGGGCGGACGGACGAACGGACAGACAGACAGATAAGAATTCTGCTGAGTGGTTTTTTTAGGTTATTATATATGGAGAGGAGATAAATTTTATATGAGGATAAGCGGCCTTAAGTTAAGGAAAAGCATTCAAAGAAAAACTCAAATGTCTTTTTTAAAATTAAGCACCTATTAGCTATTTAGTGTTTTATTATATTATAATTATAGAGGTGAATTGCTTAAAGGTTTTTTTACAGAATTTTCATTTTATTACAAGTATATATTTATTATTTATATTTACTTTAGTTTCGACATTTTATGCAATTTATTTTAAAAACCTTGTTTTTATCTTTTACCATTTAACTTTTAATCCTTATACTGTTATTAAGTTGAAATATTTGTAATAATTTTGATTTTAACTTTTTTTGTACTTAAATTAAAGAAACCTTTTTACTTTTATAGTTTTATTTTTTATATATATATATAATAAAATAAGTTAAAAAACTTATTTTGTAACTTTGTGTTAAATCTATACTTTACATATTTGTTTTATATATTATTTATTATTTTTAGCAAAATTGCGTACTTGTTTTTTTTTTCACTTTTTATTTTTTTTACTTTATTTTATTTTTCATAGAATAATGTAAGTTTCGGAAGAAATTTATAAATATACTCGTACTAGCGGCCCACTCACGGCTTCGCCCGCCTACTACCTACAATTTTATTATGCTGCATTTGCCAAAAGATTGATATATTTAATCATAAACAACTTATTTTCATAATTCTGAGAAATTGAAAGCAATATGTCGCTGTATGAGAGGACGTCATCGGCGGGAAGGCCACCCGCAGAACTCGAGCCCAGGCTTGCCGACAATAGAGCGTTGAATTTTTTTTATTTTAAATTTTCTCGAAAAGTATACTTCCAAATTACTCACTACTAAGGCCGAAGAGTGTCTTCATTAAATTTCCTTGATGATGAAATTTAACTTTCGCTCATAAAATATTCATGCCAAATAAACATGGATGAAATATCTCCTTACAAATTTCAATCTTCTTCTTCTTTTCTTTTTGTCACAAGCTGTTCTATTGTAAATTATTTATAAGAAATACGGTGTCGCGCACTTTTTTTTAGATCTTGAATATTTTATTTTTAAAACAGTAAAAATATTTTGTTTGTACATTTAGTAATTTTTACTGAAATGGATATAGGGAAACTTAAAAAGAATAATAGAAAGCAAAATATTTTTTTTGAATTTATTTATTTTTATAATTTATTTATATTTTTTTTTAATTTCTTGTCTGTCGGTCTGTCTGTCTGTCTATTTGTATGGTCACATTTTTCCTCATTGAATTGTTAGAGAAGGTTCATAAATAATAACAGTTAAGTTTAATTCGTAATTAATTCAACACACAGATAAAGATCGATTTGATCTTCAAAGAAATTTTAAGTAAATACATAGATTCTTCAGTTCGTTCGTTCGTTTGAAATAAATCTATATAAAAATGCCTAAAAACAGCCTTTCTACGTGCACTCTGTAACAACTACATTACATACATTACATTAAGCCTGTTATCCTGAGCTTAATATTAAATTTGTTAGTAATATAGTCACAGTATATCTCTGAGCTTAGTGTGCCTGTTGGCAAAGGCCTCCTCTAATATTTTCCAATGTTTTCTATCCCTAGCAACGCTTATCCAATGGGGACCTGCTGTTAATTTTATCTCATCCTCCCATCTTCTGTGCTGCCTGGATATCAACCCATTTTATATATTTCTAACAGTAATAACTACATATTTACCTTCATAAATCATAACAGTTAAGTTTAAGTCGTAATTAATTCAACACATAGATAAAGATCGATTTGATTTTCAAAGAAATATTAAGTAAAACATAGATCCTTCGCTTCGTTCGTTCGTTTGAAATAAATCTATATAAAAATGCCTAAAACCAGATTTTCTATGTGTACTCTGTATTAACTCCATATTTTCTAATTGTATATTTAGCCCATCATTTATCTATCATTATTTATATATACAACTAATTTAAAAAACTGTACAGGAGTTAATATGCAATCATTACAGTTATTTTACAAAGAATATTATGAATCCTTCAAATCAATAATTTAACATTTTAGGCTGTTTCTGAAAGAGTAAATTAAATTATTCACTGATATCAGCATATTTAACAGAGTTTTAATGATGATGAGACGTACATTACATAGGTAAAAAGAACGTAACGTTACAAAAATATATACATATAAGAAATAATTAGCTTTATGTATATTTTTATAAATATCAAATATCAACATTGGTTGTATGTTTTAATTCAAAACAATCAAAATTCCTCATAGAATTTACGCGGGAGGGCAGCTAGTAAGTAATATATCCTTTAGAGAGCATTCTGTACTACGAAGGTGGCTCTGTTTTTGTTAGTTTGCACATTTTCTTATAAAAATTATATAAGGTGGCCAGTGGCGTAGCTAGGGTATTTGCTGCCTGGTGCAGCTTAGGACTTGATGCCCTTTAAAATGGTCAAAATAATTTCAGATTTCAAAACACAGTAGAAATAATAATAAAAAATTATATATATACTCTACTGTGTTTAAATTAAATTTTTTTAATTTTAATTTAAACACAGTAGAGTATATATATAATTTTTTATTGCTTCAAAACTATAATAACTATGCCGAGTGATCCCGGCCTAGAATAGGATCATCCTGGTACTGGTGGCGTCGCAGGAGGCGACTAAAGTACGCGTGGTAAAGTCACGTCGCCAGCAATGACAACACGCATGGGCAGACTCGACCAGATCATTACCACCCCCGGCATTTAAAACCGGCGTGAAGTAGTGGCCTTATGCCACTGCGTTTCGCATCAGGTAATGCCGGGCTCCGGCGCCCAACCGACCATACAGGCAGGCAACGCACCTGCAGCTCCTCTGGCGTTGCTCGGGGTCGTGGGCGGCGGTGATCACTTACCATCAGGTGACCCGAACGCTCGTTTGCCTTGTCTTTTCCATAAAAAAAAAATAAAAAAAAAA
>JAAIXJ010000516.1:43695-53919 GCA_013403705.1 Heliconius hermathena | reverse complement strand
TTATAACATTAGATTTTGGTAAAAAATATTGCAAAAATTTAAAAACGGACCATAAGCGTTTTTTGAATAGCAAAGTTATTAATCACATTTTCAAATCGACTAATTCATGATTGACATGATAGTGAGATTGTATTTTTCATTTTCATTCTCTCATTTTTCTTTTACATTTGAAAAAAATTATCGTAGACTTTGATGCCCCTTTCCTTTTGATGCCCGGTGTGGCTGCACCGCTCGCACCCCCCCAGCTACGCCACTGATGGTGGCATAACTCTAATAGTTTGACATATGGTATCGAGAACTTTTTTACAGATATTGATGTTCTCTATAAAACTGTAGTACATCCCTTTGCTCTATTGTCAATAATTTCCATTATCGTATAATCATTTTATTGGTACTTTTTTCATACGTTAATCGTCTAATACTAAATAATATTTTCCAAATCAGTCCAGTAGTTTCGATAGTTTTAGTATATATCGATGCACCTTACAAGGCTATATATATCACCTTATTTTATTATTACACAATTTTCTTTGGAATGATATTTTTAAATTAGTTATATCTTTTGAATAGAATGTCCGATTTAATTAATTAATTTAAAAAGGATTTTAAAGGTATTGAAATTATTTTTAATAAAATATCATTTAATAGGATAAGGAATAATGCAGAGGAATGAATAATATGGTTTGATTATATTATTGTAGGCTGTTTTATCTTACGTGGTGTATTATATAGATATTGAAGTATTCTACAATACTGTAGAATATTGTTTTGTTCTATCATCAATAATTTCCGCAGCGCATGCGATGACAGATTTTTTATGACAAATTTTTTCACACCTTGTGTTACATGATTGTCAGTAAAAATGCAGCTTTCTAATGGTGAAAGAATTTTTGGTATGGCTCCGGTAGTTTTTGTGTGAAAACAATACAAACATACATACAAAAATATAAATGTTTCCTCTTTATAATTAATATTATTATAGTATAGAAGTATAGATATAGATAATTTATCAGTTAACTTTTAAGCGTTCTATACTCAGTTATGGGAAATAGGTTATAGGAAAGGGAAGAGAGGACTTCTGCTATTAAATAAATCTATATGTATAATAGAAGTCGTGTTAGTTACATTATTTGTAACTCAAGAACTGCTAAACCAATTTGGTTAAGTATGGTTGAAAATTTGATAATTTTAATTTTTTTAGACTCAATTATTATATAAATTTTGTCAATAATCATCGGTAATTTATATTTTCTTTTGATCATCATTAAATTTAAATATTGGAAATGAAACGACTGAAAAAGAACACGAAATTGCCTGTGAAGAGTGCCGCATTGGTATGACTCGACCTCGTGCTTCTCAATATCAAGAGCACAGCCAGGCAGCCCGTGAATCAGCTCGGTTGGCAATGCGAAACCGTCGAGCGAACAACAGAGGTCAACAGGTACATAATTTTCGACACTCGAGGAGAGATTTAGCAAATGCTCATTTGAATCGAGCAGCGTTTTGATGCGATTGCAGCACTGATTACTGCTTGCATCCTAGCGTTTGCATTCTCTATCATTTCAGACTTGGCATCCGACAACTTCATTTGTTTGATTACTAATTTAAATAATTTTATTATTTAAAATTATAAAATAAATCAAAATAAATCAGCTTCACGCTGTATCCCGCACACAGCAGGGTAGGCAAAGGGAAGCTAGTGTCATAAGACGCTCCGTTCCCCACTTTCTGCCGCATTCTGGAAGCATTGCGTGTTGGGTGGCAGAACTCAACGCCGCGCTTTTCCCTCGACACCAGAGCGAAGAAATGGAAATATAAATTTAAGTAAATATTTCATGTAATCGAGTGGGAATCGAACCCACACCACCACACAACCACAGTCGGTTTTACAGTACATTTTGTGCCACTGCACCACGACTGGCCTCACTAACCAATCAATTTCCATTAAATACATTTAAATAATATTAAATAAGAAAAAAGCGAGTGAAACTGTGCGCTGTCCACTAGTATATACATACAAAAAAAAATAACGCAGGAGTAATCAACAATATTTATAATAATCGGGTTTAATTAAACTAAGCGTAATACATCCTTATAAAATTTCATGGAGTCAAAGTTGACTTCTGTAACTAATATCTAAACAATTTATAGAAGTACAACAAAGTAAGCTATTTAAATTTTGCAATTATACATAGTAAGGCTAGTCGTGGCGCAGGGACACAGGTGTTCGACTGTAAGCGCAATTGGTTGTGAGTTCGACTTCTTATTTTTCCTTCCGTTACTCACTTTCCGCCGAATTTTGAAGAATTTTGTGTATATATTGTATAAATGACTTTGGTTTGTGAAGTAAACTATGGAACTCAACTCTGTATATTTAAAATTAAAAAAATATTTCTTTCTAGTAAAAGGCCAGTCGTACCTCAGCGGCACAAATTATGACTGTAAAACCGACTGGTTGTGGGTTCGATCCCCACTCGAGGAGATGAAATATTTACTTAAATTTATATTTCCATTTCTTCACTCTGGTGTCGAGGCAAAGCGCGGCGTTGAGTTCTGCCACTTAGCACGCAATGCCTCCAGAATTCGGCAGAAAGTGGGGAACGAAATGTCTTACACTAGGCCCTCTGCCTACCCTGTTGTGTGCGGGATACAGTGTGAAGCTGATTTATTCCAGTAAAAATTGAACCAGCGATTATTGTGCGGACATTATCTATACTAATATTAGCTGACCCGGCGAAATTTGTCCGCCTTAGAGGCAATAAATAAGCAGATTTTGGATTTTATCAAGATGATTGTTTTTTTAAGATTAGACTAAGTAAAAAAAATAGTAATTTAACGATTCTTTAATAAGCTTTCTTTTTTTCTTCAGTTGAACACTTCGTGACACACGACATTTTTCGACATCGACACCTCCAACTTTTGTACGGAACCCTCGTAGGGTGAGCCCAACTCGCGCTTGTTGTAATTTGAAATGATGTTTGGGAATATATTGTTGATAAGTTCGTCTTTTAATGAGACAAAGTTATAGAAATTATGAGGAAATCCGCTGATGATGTCGTCTCGATCACTTGATGTCCGGGAAGCAGGAAATGAACAATTTCTGTCTATTTTGGATTGAAGGTAAAAGTAATAAAGAGATCTGAGTTACCGTAATGATGAACAAATGTCATTGCGTCTTGCCCACATTCATGCATATGACGTGGACTACCTATGTACTGAAGGAATTGCAGCTAATGTTGTCGACCAACATGCAGCTAGCATTTCCTTCAGCACCAATTGCATCACGGTCTAACGTAGGTGTATACTCTTCAGAACGCAGTTTGGTTTGGTTTAACCTAATGAAAGTTAAACGTTTCGTTTCTATTTTGACATACATGTCGACACAATACTGCTGAATCAATCGACGAAACCGCAGCAAATAGTCTTCAACATTTTCAGCAAACGAATGCGTAATAATTCATCGAGGTAACTTTCTTTGTAGGTTCTTCACCTGAAATTAAAACAGTAGATTTAGTGTTTTGTATATGTAAATTTTTAGCTTAATTAAAAAGGGGTGAAGAAAATTATCTTTTCCTGGTAATAAGCAGTGTAATTTGTCTTTTCGTTTCTCTGCTCTTATCACGACTTTATAGTTATCACTTGTCATGCGCTCCAAAGCACTTTAGAACAGCCTTATGATATTCATGAAGTAGTTGCTGGATACCTTGAAGAATTGCTCTTTTCATTACTGGATTAATGTCTTTGCGTCGATCAAATTCTTCTTTCATGTTGTCCATGAAATATACAGGATGGAAGTGTCAGAGCTCCTTTTACGGGAACAGCATATACGGTAAATCTAAAGATATGAATCAAGGAACCTCAACAGTTTAGACGTAGGATTTTTTTTTCATTTCACGATGTTTATCCATACCTGTATTTCGTGTAACGCAGTTACGCATAGATACCAATAACGTAAACACATACTACTACAAAAATACTACTAACAATAATTTTATTATTTATTTTGTTTGAAAGAATCAGAGAACGCCGTCAAGCGGGATAAAAAATGTGCTATGTCTGTCTCCTGGTTCTTAGCCACCTACTCATAAATTTTCAGCCAAATCGGTTCCGTTCGGAGTCGTTCTTGAGCTATAAATAGTGTAACTTTCTTTTATATACATATAAGATTATAAAACTGAAATGTTTTTTTGGTTAATCGCGACGATAGGGGAACTACCGGTTTGAATTAAAAAAATCTATTGACTATCCAATAGTCGACAATAATTTAGATATAAAACTCACGTTATTACCATTTATCCAAAAGAGCCAAGTGGCGAAAAGGCTAATACTACTATAATTATAAATTTGAAAATTTATGTTGTTATGGATGTTTGTTCCACTTTTACACAAAAACTAACATATTTAGATGAAACTTTACAACTTAATTACTTATAACTTTAATATAGCTCGTACATCAAAATAGAAAAATAGAAAGATATCGCGTTTGGGTACATTTATATATATATATATATATATATATATATATTTTTTTTTTTCAACCATATTAACAGGTTCTAGTGGTAATGAAATCTAGCAATTAATTTAGTTAACCAATATACAATATTATGTTGGTCTAACGAAATGTTTTAAATGTTTGAAGGACGAGACCCAGAACTTAAGCAACACTTTTGTAATACCAACAGTCCAGTCGACTCCGACTTGCGCGACTGTTGATACATTTCCTAAATTTAAAATTTAAATTTAAAATAGTTTTATAAATTTATTATTTTTATATGTAATAGTTTGTAATTTTTTTTTATTCTATTTTCAAAGTCTTATTCTCAAGTTATTCGAATTAAGTAAAAAAATATATATTTGATATAAATTTTTATTAAATAAAAATAATTTTATAGATATATTTTAGAACTATTATTTATTAACAAAGTGTTATAAATTAAATATGAAGTGTGAGACTATTTGTTTGTTGTTGGTATTATTCACCGGTTTTACGAATGGGAGCTTTATGGAAAACGGTAAATATAATTAATAAAATAATATATTTATATTTTTTATCTACATTGTAGTTTTTTATACATGGCGCACTGTAAACGCAATGTAATGGGTTCGAACCCCACCCGAGGAAATAATTATAATTAAATTATTTCCCTGATCTACCAGACCAACGGCGGCGTTGATCGCGAATCAACACGCAATATCTCTAAAACTGGGTTGAAAGTCGGGATATTTTTCATCTGCATACTATGGGAAAAAAGCATACGTATATCGAATTTTAAATCACTAAAAGTGAATCAAAATCTGTAGACTGCGATCTTATCCACTTTCACTTTTATTATATGTGAGTCAATTATTTTTTGTTAAAACAATAAAATAGGTTATTTAAATATAAACAGCAAATGTGGTGGTTGTCGGTTTCGTCCCTATAAGGGTTAATGAATTATTTTAATTTTTCCGCTCTAGTAGAGATAAGGCAAAGCGCGGCGTTGTGTTCCGTTTCTCAAATAGACGTTGGAGTGGTAAATTCGAATAACGAAGTGAGGGGGTAAGATGGTACAAAATATATTTTTCTGTCTTTAATCTTTGTAAAATATTAGTAAAAACATCTATCTATAGCTACATATAATAAAAAATGTAACTCATCACTGTCTGTACATAGATGATATATGAGAAAACCTATTATTGAGAATATTTTTCAACGCAATAGTCTGTTTATCGATTTATCTGTTCGTCTGTGCACTTATGTATGCTAATCTCAGAAATGGCTTAACCGTTTTAAATTCATTATTGTATTTTGGTGATTTTTTTCTTATTTGTATTTTCTTTTATTTCAATCAGTTCTTAAATAAAAAAAATAGCAATCTCAAGCGGATGAAGTCACAAGCTAGTCGCTAGTATTACATAAGCTCATGAAGTATGTAGGTAATGTCGGTTCACAATGTATTACGATTGATGTAAGTAGAACTTTAAATTATATTTACAACTCAAAACGTTGAGAAACACTATATTCGGTTAAAATTTTATGTGTGCACCAATTTTTAAACTGGTAGAACCAGATTGACAGACTTTTAAATTTTTGAACGGTAATACTTTCTTTTCGGGTTTGCCCCATTTCTGTTCAGTGTTTTTTTGTGATCAATTTCTTTACTATTTGCAGCCCGCATATAAGATATGATTAAATCAGCAAATTCTAATACGGTTCCTTGCATGGACGTACAGAATGTATCTCCATTGTATTATTTGTAAATTGAATTTTTTTGATTTGATTTTATTGATCGATTGATTTAAAAAAAACATTGTAGTACTGAAAAAAAGCTTCTTTAAAAAAAAGGTATTTTTTTCATTAATTTTATTGGCAATTTGATATTGAATCACTTGTAACTAAAACTAAATGAAAAGTACATAATTATGTTTTAATATATATTAAGTACAATTTTATTGTAAAAAAACTTCACGGTTTTTCCCACAAAGAACTAGGCAGAGAGAACTATCTTCCCTACTCTCCATTCAATGCTCGAGTCATTGTTTGTAGAAAGTAAGTGGCGAAACTCAATACCACACTTTTATCAAAACAGGATAATGAAAATAAAATCATTCCCTCGAGTGAGATTCAAATCCACAACCATAGCATTTACAATAAGTCACGACAACCTCTATTTTGAGGCCGGTCGTGGCGCAGCGGCACGAGGTGTGACTGCAAAATCGACTGGTTGTGGGTTCGATCCCCACTCGAGGAGATGAAATATTTACTTAAATTTATATTTCCATTTCTTCGCTCTGGTGTCGAGGTTAAGCGCGGCGTTGAGTTCTGCCACTCAACACGCAATGCCTCCAGAATTCAGCAGAAAGTGGGGAATGGAGTGTCTTAACACTAGGTTCCCTCTGCCTACCCTGCTGTGTGCGGGATACAGCGTGAAGCTAATTTAATTTAATTTTTAATTTTTAACCTCTATTTTATTCACCTACTCAATGATGTGATGTGTGTGATTTCCCAATCATATATTTCAAAATTATATAAGAAACAGAATGAAATACCAAAATTGATGTATTAAATTCTTGTTTATAAGCCATTGTGTATTTTACGATACATTTTATGAGAGTGTTGAAGCACATTGTACATGGTAGTTATGTACAACTGTGGATACTGTCGATTTATACCTAGGTTGTATATTCGAGGTGTTTGTAAGAAAACTACAAATTTTAATTGATGTATAGTTGAACGTATTAAATGTTTCATTCCCCCGAGTGACAATTGAACCCAAAACCATCACAGCTTGTGCCCCTTCGCTATGACAGAGTCTTAATGGAATTTTAAATATTTTTTTGGCTTCAAATTGTATCCCCCACGTAGTAAGGTAGACAGAGCAATTAGTGTTAAAACACTCCGTCCCCTAACTTTCTGCTCACTTTTCAAGGTATTACATGTTGAGATACGGAACTCAAAGTTGCACTTTGTCTTGTTACCATAAAGGAAATGAAAATAATTTATATCCCGGGAATCAAACCCACAACCCTGACGTAATCACTACCACCAGGGTTGACAGATGCCGTACAACATAAACGAAACGATGTGTGGCGAATTGCATTGAATTGAGTTGAATTTGAACTGCCTCATTTCATAATCTTTCTAAATCCTTAATTCTTCGCCTTCTGTTGTCTCGCAAATTGCAGGTTAGACAAAGGGAACCTGGTAGCTTAGTGTTAAGACACTCCGTTCCCATTAAGATACTTGTAAAGACTAAAATTTAAGTACAGTTCATGAACTAAAAGACAGAGATTTAGCCTTGTTTTTTAAGGAATTTTGGCATTCTCTTTTTAACATTTTTTTTAAAGTGTTATTCCACACTAAGGAAAGAAAAATATTTAATAAGAAAACGTATAAAAAATTTAATCCCGCTACATTCAAAGTTTTATACGTTTTCTTATTATGTATTTGTTATTCTCTTTTAATATTTGACCCAATTAAAAAAAACGTAAATAGAAAAAACATATTTTTAATATCATTTTCGCTACACGCAAATTTGAATAAATTATAACAGGATTGTCGTCATACATTGTCATCCCGATTTGGCCTAGAGGTAGAGCATTGTCCGCCAGTGACATAATATATTAGTAAATTCCGTCGTTTAATTTTATTTATAGTTGAATGGATTTAGTCCAAGTATAAGCATAAGTTTCATCATTTTTTTAAAATAAATCTCGACACTTTAATTTATGATAGGAATTGATGAGAATGTTTGTTCAAACGACGTACAGCTCGCGATAATTACTACATTACTATAAATTTAAAATTAATTGTAGGCAGTTGTTGGTAACTAGGTACTAATCAAATTAACGTTGTCAGAGGCAGAGGGAACCTAGTGTTAAGACACTCTGTTCATACAAAAGAGTTCAACGCGTAAGGTCGACAAGCTATATATATAACGGGTTAGAACTCAGAAGGTACTAACAACTACTTTGTAATATGTTGTTTTAAAAAAAATGTGTATACAAATTTTATATCCGTTTTTTGTATGAAGAATGGAACTGGGAACCTATTGTTAAGATACTCCGTTCCTATTAAACATTTCCGTTCCCATTAATTTAAGAAAAAATCGGCGTAAAGTGGGAAATAGAGTGTCTTGATACCAGGTGGGAACCTAGAGGGATCTACCACCCTGCTGTATGCGGGATACAGTGTGAAGCTGATTTAATTTTTTAAATTTCATTTTAAACTTAAGCGGTAAATTTGTTTATTTAAAATGTTAGAAGAATAGCTTAGCATTCCATGTGGATGCCTGAGTGTATTTTAGCAATTTGAAACCATACTCCTAATACCCCCTTCAAATTACGTTCTAGAAAATATCTTATTAGAGTTCTAGACAGACCCAGATCTTTTTGTAAAATAAATTAACCCGCACTTTACGATTTTTTCGATGTCAAATTCGCTAATAAACGATATATTTTATACAATTTTTCCTTAGATCTATTGTTATTACATATTGTCTAATATAATTTTGAAGATCAAAATTTATCACTTAATGTAAACATCAAGTATTTAAATAAATCTGATTTATGGTTTTTCTGCATAGCAGTGCTCTGCTAGATAGAGGAATCTAGTTAAGACTATTTGTTCCCCACTTCCCAACCAATTTCGGAAACATTTCATATTGAGGGAACTGAACGCCACGTTTTGTATATTTGTCAGAGCAGGAAATAAAAACAATTCATTCCCCAAAAGTGGGAATCGAATCTATAACCGTTGCGTTTACAGTGAGACGCTGTACCACTAAGACAGCCAGTGTAATGTACCTACTTACTTTTATTTAAATTCAAAAATTCAAAGACGTCTTCAAATATTGGATTTGACTGGCTTGTTATTTTAATACTAAGTAAATGTCAAGCTAATTATATAATGATGTGTGAGTTGTTAAAGTACTACTAAGACTAATTTCTTCTCTATATATAATAAAATAGTAAAAATATTTTCTCTGTACATTTAGTAATTATGACTGAAATGGATAGAGCGGCACTTAAAAAAAAATAATAGAAAGCAAAAATATATTTTTTTAATTTCTTGTCTATCTGTCTGTCTGTCTGCCTGTATGTATGACCATTTTAATCTCCGAAAGTATTGAACCGATTTATTAGGACGTTCGTTCTCGCTGTTTTTTTTGTTTAAAAAAAAAATAATTTAAAATATAATGCTTACAATGACATTACTCAAAGTATTGTCCATCATTAGAGACCACTTTCTCCATTCTCTGGTAGCAATTGAATCCCCCGTCGGAAAAACGACTCATCTTTCGTGGCAACCCAAGAATCAAGCCATTTTTCGGCTTCTTCAAAAGAATGGAAGCGCTGCTCGCTTAAACCGTGCGCCATCGACCGAAGCGAGCGGTAATCGGAGGGGGCTCTGTCCGGTGAATACGGCAGGGGGGGTAGAACTTCCCATTGAAGTGTGTTTCCAGGTAAGTTTTGACTGGTTTTGCCACATGTGGCCGAGCATTATCATGTAATAAAATCACTTTGTCGTGTCTCTGCTCGTATAGTGGCCGCTTTTCTTTCAGAGCGCGACTCAAACGCATCAACTGAAGTCGATAGCGAGCTCCCGTGATAGTTTCATTAGGTTTAAGCAGCTCATAATAAATTACGCCCTGCTGATCCCACCAAATGCAGAGAAGAAGCTTAGAACCATGGATATTTGGTTTTGGCGACGATGTTGATGCGTGACCCGGCATGCCCCACGAT